>JBDJHY010246819.1:0-10740 GCA_039654485.1 Withania somnifera
ATGTAGCATTCTCTTCTTTTTGTCAGAAAACAAAAAAACAAAAACAAAACATGTAATCATAGTATTTGCTTATAGAATGTGTGTCCAAGTTGGATTAGTTTTCGGCCAATTCATTTTCATTGATTAATAATTGGATTTCTTTTTCCTTTTATTCTATTTGATTATTAAATGCTCATGCAAAATTATTTATCAACTTACCCTAAATATGTTACAAACATAACTGTTCACATAACAAAATATTAAATTTTAAAATATAAAATACTATGAACTGTTTTATATTTTGAAACAGTAGCATATGTTTCAAAAAATATGATGAAGCATATGCTACTTTTAATTATTATTATTATTCAACAAAGGTATCATGAAATTGACCTGATTTTGACTTAAGACTTTTAAGATCTGCTTCTATCTTCCACTATTCATTAATATAAAGTTGGCAATTACAACAACTATCAACTTTCTTTAAAACACAAAACTTATCTAGTCTACCAACTTAATTTGACATTATATATAAATAACTTTCGTGGTGAAATAATAAGTATTTTTTAATTTTTAATTAATAATTTTGGATTTAAATTTTTAAGTGTATAAAGTCATTTTTATTAAAAAAAATATTTTATTCCTTAATATAAAACTTTTTAATACAAATTTAAATTTAATTAAATTTTAATATAAATATTAAATAAAAAAAAAATTAACGTTATATTAAATTTACTTAGAAACTACAAAGAAAAAACAACCGTTTAACTTTGACACGCGTATCCTATTATTAACAATAACAGCTAATAATGAGCTGTTGTTTTAGTTCTTTGTATTTCTTGCATGTCAACATTAAACTCGTATATCGACCAATGATTTCCAATTTGGTGCAACTTGGTAAAAAAAAAATTAAAAATACTTTTATCTTCAGTAACATACATATTTGAAATTCACTTTATATTAATTAATCTTAATTTGTGTTGAATAATTAAAATATTTTTATTAAGAGATATTTTATTTTCAAGACTGAGTTTTACCGCATTTTTACAAACTTCCTTTTGTTAAATTTTATTTGATATTAATTTTTTATTAATCTGTTTTAAAAAAAAATTATATATTTTATTATTATTTTTAATGAAGTTTCCATAGCCACATAAATGTCCACGTTAATGTAAGATTCCGATTTCTAATAATCTTAGCCACACATTTATATTTATGGTCACAAATTTAAATTTTTTTATTTATTTCATAAATTTCGATGCATGTTAAATTATGTGAAATAAATAAAAATGGAGGAATTTTTATGTTCTATTTTATCAAAATGATTGTTGTGTAAAATTTCACCGTAAATAAACCCATGACGATATGCAGTATTGGACAGCACCATGAAAATCATTTACACCCATTCGGGATATTTTGATTTTTGAGAGTTAAATTATATGACTTTTAATTTATAAAGTAACATGAGAAAAGTAACAATTTGTATCGTATAGTTTTTGAATATATAAATTTTAAATCTAAAACAGTAAGTTGATATAATCAAGTTTAGCTTTAAAATAAGTCAAATTGACTTTAAAAAAAAAAAGGTGATGATAATTGCTCTCTTCATTCACTTTAATTTGTGTATTTTGAATTTTGCACTCCCCCTTAGAAACAATTATTTACCTATTAAAATACTCATGGTATTCATTTGCATTCCCCCTTAGAAACAATTATTACCTATTAAAATACTCATCGTATTCATTGGTCTGTATCTAAGATCTAGGAAAATAATTTAAAGAATAAACAATTAATGTTAAAGGGTAAAGCATAAATATAAATATACTTTTTTAATCACGATATGTTAAAAGTGACAAGTGAAAATATATTTTTGAACTAGGTGATTTTTCTTATAAGTTCTAGTTTTAAACCTTTAATAGATAAAGTTACTTGATAGCTTATACATGAAAGATAATAAGCATTTCATAAATTCGATTGAGATGCACGAAAATTAACTCAAACAGCACGAACGAAGGGACATTATGTTATCTTATTTTTTAAAGAAAATTACGTAGGATGGTTGGAGTGATCAGTGACGTATACAAAAAAAAAAAAAAAAAAACTGTTAACATTAAATTAAAACTATATGGACATGAATTAAGTTTTCCACATGACTAATGAATGCATACAGTTTATAAATGACTGCCCATTCCCACCACCTTTAAATGTTGGGTCTCTGCCAACAATTAATAATAGTAGTGATATTCCTCAATTTTTTGTTTCCACATGACATTTTGTGTAATCAAACTTTTACATGTAAGTTTTAATTTAATGATATGTTATCCCTGTCCCATTTGCTAAGACATTAGAGGTTGAGATATTTTTATTATTATTATTATTATTATTATTATTATTGTTATAGAACCATTTATAATGCAAACATGATACTTTAGGATTTCATTTGACTTGTTAAGTCCACGGTAGACAGCCTGCTGATTTGGTTGATTTTCTTTCACTAAAGTATATGTATTTTCTCTAAATGATGATTCAAGAATTTGTTACTAACGAGAAATGTGGTGAAGATAGCATTTTATCGTATTTAATCAGAAATTTCTAATTCAAACTTTACTAGATATGAAATAATTTTTGTTAGAAAATATTAAACTCTTAATATAAAAAATTTCTAGCATGAGTCGGACTTTAATCGTACGAAGATAGAAAATACTGGATGTAAACCAATAGAAATTTTTGGTTTGGTCTGAATTTTTTTTGAGTAAAACTAATTACTACTTTTTTGTATGTTAATAGAGGCTATATAGTACATTGTAGTGTCATACTGACATGTGCTTATATCCCTTTTAACATTCATCATAAATTATCAATAACCTTTCAAATTTGTTAATAAAAAAAAATATATCATAATTTAAATAACATTTATAACAAGTTTAAGGGATAATTGATGTATTAAGCTTATTTTCAAAAAAATTATGATTTTTTTTTTTGAAAGTTTTACGTATTGAGTGTCAAATTGTCGATCATGTAAGTTTGAAATTATGAACTATGATGAAAATATGACCTGTCAAAGAACTAACTTTTACCATTACGACAAATAATTATTTGTCCAACTATAAATCCTTAGTATATATATATATATATAACTAAACAGATTTAAATAGCTGAAAGTGCATTAATATGATAGTATTACAGAATAATACTCCTCGTCTCAATTTATATGGTTTCTTTTAAGTTTCAAGAGTTAAACGAAACTTTTTAATCACAATTTTTATATCTTATAAATATTTTAAATTGTGAATTATTGTATTTCTCACCTAGTTTCCGGAGATGTAAATTTTATTAAAATTAGTATATCAGAATTCAAAATTAAGAAAAGTCTTTTTGTTATCTTTGGGAAAACACCACCATTACTTGGTTGGAGTCAGTGGCAATCATTATTGTTAATATATATTGTCAAATTTCCACTTTACAAAGGTACCATTTCTGCCATTGATCACAAAAAAAGGGAAAAAAGCAATAACGCAGGACTAATCTAATTTGACAAGCACACTAAATTGGAAAACATTCAACAAGGCCTTTTGCCTAATAAAGTTTAAATTACTTTAAACCGAGGATTTGTCAAATGAGGGGAAAAACAAGATAGTGGAGACTCTAGGTGTTTATGGCTTGTTAACAACAATTTCCATTTTCTATAAATTTAAAGGTAAAAAAACCAAGGAAAATAAGTAAATGTTTATTACCATTTTCGAATTAATCTCACAACTACGGTCTAAAAAAGTAGGATGCACGCAGATTTTACCCGTATCGTTGTAGCGTAGAGCGGTTTCCAATGAAGTACCATGTAATAGTGAAAATAAGTAAGTATAAAACTAGAAATAATTACATTGCAGAGGATAAGTTACTAACAAACAATAGTAATGTTAAGTTCTTGCTAGAAGAGTATTATGCAAAATTAAACAAGAAAGAGAAAAAGAAGAGATAAAGGTGGACAGAAGAGAAGGTTCCAAGAAGAAAAGGAAAAAGAGTACAAAGGGTCATTCAAATAATAATCTTGCAAGTGATTAGCATCAACTTGTTGGAATAATTAAAAAATAAAAGAGGTTCACAAGTATAATAAAGATTAATGATGCTATTATACAATGCTGGTCTATGCACAACCAGTGCCAAAGCTTTGTGTAGTTCAAATTTTCCTCCATGGAAAAAGTTCCAGTTATCTATAGAATAGATATAATAATTATACAAACAAATATCATATAAATCTATCCCATTAAACATTACAAAGAATGGAAAACTATCATTACCAAAGAGAAGGTGGGAGACCCTTCTTTCTGAACCAGGTATTTCTCCTTCATCCCTTGCCTTGCTCGTGTGCTTGGCCACTCTCTGTTCATAAGTCAAAAACCAAGTAAATCTTCCGAGAAACAAATAATGCATTATCCTTTGTGAATGTGATTGGCTTCAAGATTTCAGTAAGGATGAGCAAGTAATCTTCGACTGGGTGCTGGAGGGGCTAATCCGGGGATGTCTCGGATGTCTTTGTTATGTGGGTTGACAATCTGAAAAAACAAAAGTTAAAGTAGATTTAGCCTCAACATATGTTATTGCACCAAATAGCAATGATAACGTAGCATCCAATAGGATTTATTTTTAAGGGGCAAAGCATGATCAAGCCTTATGAAGAAGTGAACAGTGGGTTCCGTCATTGGTACTTCTCCAATACTGAAGTCTCTATAAACTAATGCCTTCAATTTCTATCATTATCATTGCTGCTACCAACTGGGACTAGAGTTGAAAGTCATATCTCTAATAAAGACCCTTCAGGCACACACTACTAACAAACAAATGGTAATGCTGCACGAATGACAGCATAATGGAAATGCAAATTGCTTCCATAAAACTACACATCAGAATTTCCATTACTGTTAGTATCTCCTATTCAAAGATCATACCTACCTTGCACAGCACTTTCCCATATGCTACTATTCTACTATATCAGTACTTCATACTTGGACTAGCAAGTAAACATTCATAATATGCAGCAATAACATTGGATAAATTATATACATGTGCCCCATTCATAAAACAGATATAACAAAAACTTTTTTTAGGATAACTAGCAACAGCACTTTTTGGGGAAACTAGAAATGTAATTATGCTACGGTAGATACTTTAAATGCTATAGTTTGCGCGCTAAAGTACCTCCAATGACAGTTAGAAGTAGGCCATTAGGCTCTCTATTAGCTTTATGGTTAAAAGGTACATAATATTGTACCATGAAGTGCTAGATGGGCACAGGCCAAATAAAGCAAAAAATGAAATTGCCAGTATCGTACTAACATCGTCAAGTACAAGACCACTACAATGTTGCAAACCGGGAGAATTTGTAGGTGGCAAACTAAGCACACGAAATGATGCTTGGATATATTTACTATGCAAAAAACAATATTTGATAAATAATACCAATATGAAGAATATTTAAGGGCATGAAAAACACATTTGGTAACAGTACAGAAGGAGGAAGACATCTGACCTTCACAATAATGATTGCAACGACCCCAACCACAATCAGAAAGAGCAAGGCCATAATACAACGATCAGTTGCAACCTGAAGAAGGATCTTATTTAGAGTCACAAAATGATGTAAAAAGAAAAGGTAATGAAAGAGGGATTGTACAATTTAGAAATTGACCTGCCTACCGAGTTCCTTGACCAACTGTGTAGCCTTCTTTATCGAAAAATGGATTGAGTCTAGCTCATTCACTATCCGGCTCATTTGTTCAGTCTAGACAAGCAGGCAAGTGTAAGACATAGGACAAAGCAAGGGCAACAAGTGAATATAAAATCACGTTCATGCATCTGAAACATGTCAGTTTTCTCCAAATTATATACCTGTGCCTTTAGTGCTGCAGCAGTCTCAGTTCCAACATTTACAGTTTCATAAACCACCTGTGGAAGAGAGAATGTAAAAGCCATTCTACAGAACAACGTAATATTGAACCTTGGTTTCGGAACCTCTCTATAACATCAGTTTACTTATAAAAACAACATCCATCACTATAATAGTACATTTTTTTTCAAAGGTACCTCTCTATAACAATCTTACTCAAATACTAATTGATTTTAATTTCTTATTCCCACTTTTGTTGCTGGACATTTATTTTCATAATAAAGAAAGTACCGCTGATGTTTTTTCTCCATTATGTTCAGCAAGCTTGCTTCACTATTTTTTTGGTAAGTAATTGAAATTTCATTTACCAAATAGGAATATGTACACTCAATCAACAACGAAAAGATTTGCTACTCTACCTGCACATGCACTGGACAGACCCCAGTGTCTGGTGCCTTAGCTTTGTCATCTACAAGTCTTCTTGATCATCCACCCAACTAATATCTTTAAACACATTCAATCTAGACAAGTATCCTGTTAGTTGGGGTCCAAACTAAAGCTATAGCATACCACTTGGATGATCACTCCCGAAATAGCATTGCTCACTTCACTTTGGTATCTTCCTTAGTTCCTTACTCCTTAGTATGCTTTGCTTGAGCCGAGGGCCGCCGGGAACAGTCTCTCTACCTCACATAGTAGAGGTAAGGTGACGTACACATCACCCTCCCCAAACCCCACTTACGGGATTACACTGGGTATGTTGTTGTTGTATCGGAACCTTTTGAAAGTGGAGCAAATGAATAATTGCAATGTTCTTAACCTAAATTCTAAAAATAATATTTTTCGCTTGATTCAGATTTCCTTTAGTTCTTCTTTGGCTATAACTGATGTTGAATCAATATTATAGTCAACCATAGCTTGGGAATCCATTAGTAGAATGCATTCACAGAAAAAGCAAATGATATCATTCCATATAGTATGATATTGCAAATGGATTTAAAAATGATGTTAGAGGCAATGCCCTTTCCTCTGTATCAAACCAAATCTCAGCTAAGTTCCCCATTCAAGTGAAATGAATCTAGACTGTCCTATTTCTTACCAACTTTAATCCCAAAAGGAATTTGCACTTTACTGAATACAAAACAAGCTATCCCCGACTCAATCGTGATGAGAACTCCCAAGACACTATTAAATATCTCCAAAGAAACAAAATCCCCAAAACTGAAAAATGGAAATAAAACGAAAGAAGCAAAATGTTTCTCATCTTAAAGGTACTGAAGCATTTTGAGCAACAACCATAGTGGTATTTCATTTCGTTATCATATAATTTGTTAGTCTGGAAACGGCATGAAGAGCAACTCAAATTCTCATAAACCAACTGGTGATTTGGTTTGAGATTCATCTTAGCAATACAAAAAACATATTAATGAAATACCAACCTTTTTTGACCTCTCAATGACCTGATCAGTCTCATCCATCATCCTATTTCCTTGATCCATCAGCTGTTGATTGCTCATATCTGCAATGTCATATCAGCAGTAAGAAAATTATATAGGAACAATTGTTTTGAAAATATTTTAAAATATATAAGGAAGCATTTAAAATCAATGAGGTCATAGTTCCTTGCAAGTTGTCAGAAAAGTCATGTATTGCCACAAAAAGAGATTCACTTACTTGAGAGGGACAGATCAGCTCTTGTTACATAAGATTATTAAGTTGTGTCAAAGGTTCAAGAGAAACAATTCAGAATTGTTCCATTCTAAACGTCTTTATATATGTAGATGTACATAAATGTGTGTGTATATGTGCATATGTATGTAAAGAAAAAGTAAGTCATTAAGCAGGCATTTGGCCATGAAAATTTTTTCCTTAATTCCGGAATTTATTTTTTTACTTTTTACACTTTTGGTGTTTGGCCATGAAAATTCCAAAAAAAATTCCAGAATTTTTGTGGGAAAAGTGAAAACTGTTTTCACTTTTGTTTTTTTCACTTTTTAAATTATTTTTTTCAAAAAAAAAAAGTAAAATTTTAATTTACAACAATAACTCCAGTTACATCATATTTTTCTTTTTATTTTTATTTTAAGAAATATATTTGAATTCTAAACATTTATTACAAAAAAATATGGCCAAACACAATTCCAACTCCGAAAAATTGTAGTTTTCATGGCCAAACAGGCCCTAATATATCAAATCGAATCATGACAACATACACAGCAACCTATTCTATAATTTCAGATTTGGCTTAAACAGTTCAGGACATCTGAACCAGACAAAAGAAAGTTACTCTGAATCACAACCCTCTTGATGATATTTTTCATTCCATTAGCTTTGGCATTTAATTGTGCTTCCCATACAAATATCACAAGTATAGAGGATACCTCTTTCATTAAATTACAGTCTTCCGATCAACACTATGCAATTTGACTTGTGGCAATTCATAAAGTGAAGGTTAAATCGTACATTGGTTTGATGTTGAGGAAGATGAGGCATCAATAACTTCCATTTTGTCTCTTAGAAAGTGATAAGAGTTGTCTAGTGTAACTTTGACTCAGACACCAACCATAGGCCCAAATATAATGGACATGGAAGAATTTCCTTTCTAATAGCTTATGTAATGAGACATTTTCAGCAATTGTAGAACGACGCATATTATAATTTGGAATTATGCAAGATAACCTTCTAAATTGCGTATCAATCTCAACCAGATCCTCCCCGAAAGAACTGGTGTTCTTTCAATGGCAGCTTCCACTACCCCACTCAACCAACAAAATAGCAGAAAACAAACCTCAAAACCAGCTTTTCAGCAGAGAAACAAGTAAGAACAATAAAAAGGATAGGACTACTAATCACCAGATGAGAGCCAAGACGAAATACATCATCTATCAGTCCAAAAGAAAGCATTACATATGTCAAAACTCAAAATGCAGCACAAAAGAACAGAATGATAAGATAAATGAAGGATGTCAAAGATTAAAAATGCAAAAGTGAAAGATATACATACTTGAAGCTAGCAAGCCATTTTCTTCAGCAAACCCTTCACCGGGACCCTCAAAAAGATCTACTCGCTTGTTCTCAATATTGCTTGCATATCTAGAGAATCACAAAAATACAAATTAAGTCTACAATAGAGAGCAATAAGAGAGCATATACAATAAAACCAAAGGGTTGGGGTTTTCTTGTTCATCTGATACCAAACATAAGTTCCAGTTCACTTTTTTAACAAAAGAAAAAAAACGTAAGTGCTACTTCTGTGTGTTCGCCAAAGGAAAAACAGTCTTAGGTGTGTTTGGTATGAAGGAAAACATTTTCATTCATGTTTGATTGGTCTAACTAGGAAAAAAAGAGTTACTTAAAATGAGAAAAAGGTCTTTTTTAATGAAATTCCAATGAAAATAGGAAACCAAGTTTCAATAGAGGCATTCAAATTTCATTGTCTCCTCCCCACCCAACCAACGCCTCCAACCCTCACTTTACACCCCATCCCACTATCATAGTGTTTTGCTGGTTCTTTCATTTAAAAAAAAAATAGTGTTTTGCTAGATTACAACATAAATTCTCTTGGAATAATATTCTTTTGACTAAACACTAGAAAATAAGTCGTTCTTTTTCTTTGAGAAAGGTAACTTCAAACACTAGAAAATAAGTTTTAAAACCCCAGTTGTTTCCAAGAAAAACATTTTCCTTCATTGGCACACAACCTTAATCTTTATCCTTTTTTTTATAATAGTGGTGTCCGGGCCAGTTTTGCGCACCTCAACTAATTCTACAGGATACCTGCCACCTCCCACCAACAACAGGAATTAGGTAACTCTGTCCACCTGCTGGAAATTGAACGTAAGACCTCCTGGCGCTCAATCCATGTCATTGACTACTAAAGCACACCCTTGGGTGCCAATCTTAATCTTTATTGTTTAACCAGCCTTGAGTAGTAATACTTAGCAATAAAAACTATAATCTTAGAAAACATTATGCTTATTTCTAGCCTCTACGCCTCACCCAATTCACCTACCCAGAAAATTGAAGACTAACTATTAATAAGAATAATCCGAGTCTTGAAACAGAAGTTATAGTCAATTTCCTCAACTAGTATCACAAATCTAAGGAGTCTATTGAGTTTGGATAACTCATTAATAAGCTGGAAAGCTTGAACTATGTCCAAGCCAGGAACCTCATGTGCATATGCAAGTGACGTACTATGTTTTTATCCGTTGTTAAATTTAATGACTCTAACTCTGCTGCATATTCGGAGGTTCATTTGTGGGCATCAAGTCTTGAGGGAAGAAATTCATTTTTGTAGCCTTGACTCAAGGCCCTTGAGGCCACATTCAAGGGAATACTGCTTAAAGTGTTGCTTCCACTTTCACCAGTATTACAGTCTATCATCCAAGCAAGATGTCCTGAATATAAGGGACTGCCATAAGACTTTTTGGGCAAGTAGAAGGAACCTTTCAATATCCACAAGGAAAAGCTAACAATACAAAATCGAAAGGCAGTCTAATGGTGAGAAAGAAAATGTTCGTAATATTGTAAAGGTGCTAACAAATAACTCACTCTGGAACAGAACAATATAATCTCTGTGTCACATATTTGAAGAAAGCATATATTTTGATTAATGAATCTTAAAGAAAAGTAAAGCAGTTCAAAAATCAACGGACAAATAAAATGAAGTAGAAAATGTGTAAAGCTACCAATAAACACTTACTGTTTTTTTAGAGCAACATAAGAGTTCAACTCTTTGATCTGCAAAGGAAGATAAGAAAAGACAAGATCAGTTCAAAAAAAACAGATCCATTCATTGTGGCAACGACAATATTGGAAGCTTCCCAATGAACCTGACCATTGATTGCTTTTTCTCATTCAGCATCTTGGTAGTATCT
>JBDJHY010246829.1:0-10740 GCA_039654485.1 Withania somnifera
TAAACTTATTTATTCATTTTATTATTTACAAAAACAACTCAGACAAAAGAAATCAGCGATTTTTCATCTCAAGGCTTAAGAACTAGGGTTTCTAAGGAGAAATCTTCTTCTTCTTCTTCAGTTCAACCAAGGATTTCTCTAAGTTTCAGGTATGTGGGTTTATGAACAAAAGGGTTTTATTAAACCCTTCTGCCCCAACCCTAGATTTTTACGAAGTGGTTTGTGAAGAATTTGTCAACCCTAAATCCTTAAGTTGTAGATTTTACTCCTATTATAATTTATTAATAATTTGGGTTACATTGTATGGAATCTTCCATTATCACATTATTATTCATTATTTAATTATTTTAGCCAAGACTTCGAGTATATTTTAAATTTAACTTGCTCATAAACTAGAGGGTTAAGCTTATATGTACTATTTGATGAACTTGAGTTATAAATAGGAAAATTTGGAAGTTTGATAAGATACTTGTCTAAGTTTAGGCTCATCCGTGATTTTATCAAATTGAGAAAGAATTGACAAGAGTTTTCCCAAAGAGGCTGATGCATGAAAGTTTGATCAGTTTTCACTTGCATAAATTAAACTGCTCAAGGCGAGAGCAATGTTATGTTTTTTTGGAGTAATATTAGCCCGAGTGAGTTAGGTTAAAAGACTCGATCCCATAACTATGTTTCCAACTATAGGATGACATGTGCATAAATGGATTTGTTATGTAATACTCGTCTTAGTTGGATTTATTAGGTTACTTGTTAGGTATTGAGCCTATGGTGGGGAAAGGTACTCTCTTTAGCTGGTAGTCTGCTGAATTCGATGTCTGCTCACTTGGTCTTATATTTCTATTATAGAACCTCCCACAAAATATTATATATTTAAAAAAATTTACGTTTGATTTGTAATGAAGCTTAATTCTTACACTGTCAGTATTACTTAGATTTTATTGAATAACCATTTTGAACATTAATTTTTTCATGCAATGCATAGCCTATTCATAGTTCATTTATACTTATACTATTCATATTTATATTTCTTGTCATTTTCTCCATCCCTCTTACTCATTATATTTAATGTGTTGACTGTATACTCTTTTGCTGCATGGTTTCACATGTAGGTTAGGTCGGCCATCCTTATGATTAAGGTTTAACAGATCTACTATCTTTAGCTGTTAGATTATTGGTGAGTTCCCATGGACCAGGAATACTTGATTATTATTGTTGTATTTCTATTAGAGCAGACTAGTTTTTGCAACAGTCATTTTTTTCTTTCTAAGGCTAGTTGTGGACTTGTCCTAGTAGTCTAGTATTTCAGTACTTAGAGGATTTTAGACACGTGATATAGTGGTATTTTATTTGGAGTTTTTTTATTATTTCAATTTTACCTTTTTTTAACTTTATTTATGTATTATGTTTTCCCTGATGAGTGAGTGTTTAGAGATATGCATGATACAGGGGTTTATTTGACACTGTTGAGGTAACTCAGTGAATAAGGATGCATTATGGCGCCCAGAGGTAACTCTGAGGCATTTAAAATATGGTATCAGATCTTTAAGTTCAAGTGTCATAGGATGTTTGAAATCCGATGTATGGTAGAGTCTTTATATGAGTGTGAATTGCGACACAATTATAACTAAGAGGCTACTAAACATTTAGGAAATTTCCCTTTGTTTCATGTCATATTTTGTGATTTGGGGTATAAATCCAATACTATTTTCTAACTTGTGCTTTACATATTTCAAATAATGCCTCTACGCAAGCAACCAGCTCTTCATACAAGGAATCAAGGCCAATAGAGTCAGGCTCTGCCAGTTCCTGGGCCACATAGTATCACTCATGTTGTGTTTCGTAATATGCTGCACTTGATCACCTAGACTGTTGTTTATCAAACTCAGCAGTAGGCCGCAACTCCATCTATCCCACTAGTTGTTTAGGATTTTGGTGTAGCAAAGGTTAGGTATTTTCTACAGATACAGCTTTCGATCTTCCATAGTTCTAAGATAGGAGAAGACCCAGAAAGGTCCATTGAGGAGGTTAAGAGGGTTTGTAACATCACGAGGGTGACAAATATTCCTAGGGAAGATTTGGGAATGTATGAGATGAAATATGTGACTCAAGATTTGGCTGACCAATAAAAGAATAATAGGCTAGTAGGTGTAGCTCCTCCTACATGGGCTGAATTTGAAAGAGTTATCCTAGATAGGTTCTTTTATAGGGAAAAGGAGGAATTATAAGATGAGAGATTTTTTGGGTCTAGAGAAGGGCTATATAACGGTTGTTGCAGGATGAAGTTTACCCAACTATCAAGTATGCCCCATATATGGTCGTTGATATACAGAATCATATGGACATATTCATTTCTCACATTTCCCCATATTTGATTAAAAAAAAGAAGGGCAACTACTTTGATTACTAGGATGGACATGGTTTGGCTAATTGTTCACTTAGAATAAATAGAAGGGGATAAGGATAAGATGAGAGAGAAATTCCACAGCAAGAAGGAAAGGACTGGATCATCAAATTTTATCCAGCCTAAGGATAATGTTAACCACAGACAACAACACTAGAGTTTCAGGGCTCCAGCCTCTTTATTAGAAAGTTCTCCTATTTAGGGTACCAGAACATCTCAAAATCAGAAAACTAAGTCAGTGAGGTCAGCTTCGCAGGGTAGTGTGACTGAAGAGCAATCTTACCTTACTTGTGCTAAGTGCGGTAACAATCATCTCGTAGAGTGTAGGATTGGTTCGGGATTTCTTTATGGGTGTGTCGTTCCGGGTCACAAACTTTAATAGTGGCCCTCAAAAGGTTATTTCAGGTGTGGTAAACCCATTCATCTTCTTAGAGATTTCCCCATAGCTTGACAGTGCGGGAATGGACCTCAAGAACTTTGTCTACATAAGTACCAATCTCACCCAAATTAGAAGGGCGCTTCCTCTAGCACTAGTGGAAGTCAATGCCAAAATAGGTTGTATGCATTAGTCTTCAGACGGGAGAATGAGCAGTCAGCCGATGTTGTCACATATATCCTAAGTGTTATGATATTTATGTGTATACTTTTCTAGACCCCTGGAGCTGCCTTGTCATTTGTATCCCTATTCATTGCTATTTAGTTTGGAATTTGTCCTAAAAAATTATCTAAACTATTCTCTATCTCCACCCTAGGGGGTGAAGCCATCATTTCTAAAAGAGTCTAACATGATTGCTCAATGTTAGTCTTGATAGAATCTTTCCTACTGATCTTATTGAGTTAGACATGGTAGCTTTTTATATCATTCTTAGCATGGATTCTCTCCATTCATATTATTCCATGGTAGACTGTAGGATTAGAATCACACGCCTTAAGTTTCTCCTTATGCACCTGTCTTAGAATGGGAGGGTAATTTGTTATTCCTAAGGGTAGGTTTATTTCATACCTCAAAGAAAGGAAATAATATCTATGGGGTATATCTATCACTTGGTTCGAGTCAAAGGTTCTGATCTAAAATTCCTGATATTCAATCAATCCCAATCATCAGAGAATATGTAGATGTCTTTCCTGAGGATCTACATGGAGTCCCTCTATAAAGGGAGATAGACATCAGAATAGACTTCATTCCAGGCACTCAATCCATTTCCATTCCATATAGAATCGAACCAGCCGAACTTAGAGAGCTCAAAAACCAATTAGTTGATCTTTTGGATAAGCGGTTCATTCACCCTAGTCTGTCTCCCTGGACTTCCCCAGTCTTATTTACACATTATAAAGATGGTTCACTCTAAATGTGTATAAACTATCGTCAGTTGTATAAAGTCACAATAAAGAACAAATATCATCTCCTAAGGATTAACGACTTGTTCAGTTAGTTGTAAGGTTCCAGTCACTTCTCAATAATTAATCTTCATTCTGGATATGATCATCTTAAGGTCAAAGAGTTAGACATTCCCAAAATAGCTTTTAGAATTCTTTATGTCCACTTCGAATTCATAGTCATGTCCTTTGGTTTGACAAACTCTCTCGCGGCATTCATGAGAAACATGATAGGGTGTTCAAGCAATACTTAGACCTGTACATGATAGTTTTCATTGATAATATTTTGATCAACTCCAGAAGCGAGGAAGAACATAAAACTATCTTAGAATTGTCCTCCAAGCCCTTTGATACCATCATCTTTATGGAAAATTCTCCAAGTATGAATTTTGGTTGAAGATAGTTGTATTCCTAGCTATATCATCTCAAGCAAGGTATTCGTGTGAATGCCTAGACCCATATCTCTTTCAAATATCCATATTTTCTTGGATTTAGTAGGGTATTATCATATATTTATCCAGGGTTTCTCCTTTATAGCTTCCCCTTTCACTAAGCTTACTCAAAAGAAAGTTAAGTTCGAAAGGTCAGTCCAGTGTGAGTAAAGTTTCCAAGAGTTGAAAACCAATTTGACTACAGCCCCAATCTTCACCTTTCTAGAGAGCTCAGAAGGTTTTGTGGTGTACTGTGATGCCTCTTGTGTTGGTTTAGTCTATGTATGATACATAATGGTAAGATAGTAGCTTATGATTCTCAAAATTTTAAGGTTCATGAGAAGAACTACACTAATCATGACCTTGAGCTGACATATATTATTTTTTCCTTGAAAATCTAGTGACATTATCTGTATGGGGTGTATGTTGTTGTTTTTACTGATTATAAGAGTCTAAAGTATGTATTTTAGCAGAAAGATTTAAATATCTATCAAGGAAGGTGGTTATAATTATTAAAAGATTATGTTATGAGATATATGTATCCTTCAGGCAAGGCCAATATGGTGGCTGATTCCCTTAGTAGGTTGTTTATGGGGAAAGTGGCATATGTTGACAAGGAGAAGAATGAGTTATTTAGGGAGGTGCATAGGCTTGTATACCTTGAGGTGAGGTTGGTAAATTCTGAGGGATGGTGGGATATTGGTTCTTAATACATTAGAATATTCCCTAGTAGTGGAGGTTAAAGAAAAATAGGATAGAGATCCATTCTTGCTTACATTGGAAAGTAGTGGAGGTTAAAGAAAAATAGGATAGAGATCCATTCTTGCTTACATTGGAAGGTAGAGTTAAGATTTGTAGGCACAAAGGGTAGGTCTTCTCCAAAGAGGGTGATGGTGTGTTAAGGTCTGAGGGTAGACTATGTGTACCAAATGTTAATGGTTTGAGGGAAAGGATCTTGTATGGATCTCACAACTCTCGATATTTTATTCATTCGGGTGTAACTAAGATGTATATGGATTTGAAGAAAGTGTATTGGTGGGAAGGGATGAAAGGTGACATAGCTGAGTTTGTGGTTAGGTGTCCAAATTATCAGCAAGTGAAAGTCGAACATAGAAAGTCTGTAGGTGAGATACAGAGATTTAAAATTCCAGCATGGAAGTGGGAATACATAAATATGGATTTCGCTACTGGTTCACCGAAGACTAAGAGGCAATATGACTCTGTTTGGGTGACAGTGGACAAATTGAACAAATCATCCTATTTTTTCCTTGCTCATACTTATTTCTTAGTATAGGATTATGGTAGGTTATATCTTCGGGATATTGTTCGCCTGCATGGTTTTCCTTTGGCTATTATTTCATATAGGGGTACTCAGTTCATCTCGTATTTTTACAAGACTTTCTAGAAAAAGTTAGGGTCTTATGTTCACCTTAGTACTTATTTTCATCCCAGATAGTTAGGCTAAGTAGACCATCCAAATGGGGGAGGATATGATGAGATCTTGTTTGCTTGATTTCAAAGGTAATTGCAATAACCACTTGACGTTAATAGAGTTGCTTAAAATAGAAGTTATCATGCTAGTATCCAGATGGCTTCGTTTGAGGACTTATATGGGAGGAGGTGTAGATATCCCATTGGGTGGTTTAAATTTGGTGAAACAACTTTTCTAGGTCCTGAAACAGTGATTAAGTCTACTGAAAAGGTTCATCTCATTTGGGAAAGGTCAAAAACTACCTAGAGTAGGCAAAAGACTTATGTTGATGTAAGAAAGAGGAGATGGAGTTTAATATTGGTGATTGGGTATTCTTGAAGGTGTCTTATGAAGGGATTCATGTGTTTTTGTAATAAAGTAAAGCTCGGTCTACATTTTATTGGGCCATATCAGAAATTCAACATGGTTGGTAATGCTTTTTACAAGTTAGATCTTTTGGCAGAACTCGCAATAGCCATCTAGTTTTCCACATCTCTATGTTCAGAAAGTGTTTGTCAGGTTCTTATTTAATAGTGCATGTGGAAAGAATTAGTGTTATAGACAGCTTAACCTAACAATAAATCCTAGTCCAGATCATTGATAGGCAACTTCACAAGCTTAGGAATAAGGAGATAGAATCAATCAAAGTTCTATGGCGTAATCGGTCAGTTGAGGGAGCCACTTGGAACATGAGGCAGACATTATGGAGAAGTACTTATACTTGTTTCCATTCAATTCCACTTCAATCTGATGTAATAGAATCTTACTAAAGTTTTTTTTGTATGTCTGTCACATATAGCATATAACATGTGGTCAATGTCATTGTATAAGTCCCTATATAAGTATTTGTGCATTTATTTATAAATCCATAGATATGTAATGACCCATTTGGAAATTTTATTGCTTTCCTCCACTTTCTTTGTTTATAGCCAGTTAGTAGTTTTCCCAATTTATTTATAACTTGTTGGGATCAATAGCTCAGTACGCTGGCAACTCATTTGCCTGTTATCTCAATTTTTCTGTTTGGAGTTTCAGTATTAAAATGGTTGAAATTATGAGTGAAATCCTAGTAAACATACTTGGAATTGAATTATAACAATTTAGTTAGCTCTAGAATGTCGACTTTGGTCTAGGTGGACCTTAAGTTTATGTCCCAGGGTTCTTGTTTTGAGTTTGGACTGTTTTTTGGAAATTCAACTTAGTGAAAGCTCATTTTTAGCCTGGGTCGTCTTTTGGTAATCGGAGAGTCATATGGGAATTCTGATAATACCACAAACTTTGGAATGATGATTTTAGGGTGGTTGAGTTATTGGTTCGCTTCCCAGGGTGCCCGGGCTCATTTGGGTTTGTTTGTGGAAGTTTGGAAAATTCCTTTTGAGTTGGTTTGAGCTAGGGGATCCTTTTCTCTTATAAGCCATGAATGGTTTCATAGATTCTGTTGAGTCCATTGTGTGTTTTTCACCCAAATTGCACTTTTGTTTTGCTAGAATTTGACTCGGTATGATCGTTTTAGGTCCCTAGAGAGTTTGTGTTTTTCTGCAGGTTGCAGGTCACCCCAGTGATTCTTGGGATGCCCTAGTACGATCACCCTTATGAATAGGGCTACCCTCTAGTGAAATACACCTCAGTGATCCTTAGCTCGCCCTAGCAAGGTCGCCCCAGCGGCCAAAAAGGGTGCACTAGCGGCTATGTGGCTGATTTAAATGGGTCATTCCCTTCATTTTAAATCATTCTATTTCGGTTAGAACCTCCATAGAAAGACTTTGGAAGCTATTTTTAGGGTGCTTTGAGCTGGGGAAAGTGGTGGGAGTTGTGTGTGAGGTAGTGTCAGTTCGTGGAGCACGTTTTCCCCTGGTGTTTCTCGTTCTTTCCATCTTATTTAGCTTATGCAAAAGATTGATTTCCTTACTTTAAACCATGTTTTCTCCCTCATTCCTTTATCATTTTAGCCTCAATTTTGTACCACGAGTCTCCTAAGATGAGGTTTTTGTGCTAGTATATTTGTTTTATTTTTTTGGGATGTAGGGTCTTCATGCCTATTTTGGGGCTCATTTTCTAACCTAGTTTGCTAACTGAAATATGGGTCTTATTCTTCATTATTAATCCTTAAAATCATAATTCCTAAAATCATAATTTCATATTTTCGAGATATTTCAATTGTGTTCAGAGCTTCAGGCCTATGGTGCACACATTTCGAGGACTTTCATCGGCGGCCAGGTTGGAACGTGCATTATAGACTAGGCTATTATATGGTGCTTGTAATGTGTCCAGTTGTGTGGGTTGGTTTTTAGGTTGATCATTGCATTTTTAGTTTATTGGTGTTTACTTTATCAATTTTCAGGGGCTCGTAGAAGGGCATAGAGGGTGAAGGGTTGAATGCCCGGGTCCTTCCTTATCATGTGAGGGGCCACAGACCTCTGGTGCTATTCAAGTCATTTCGCAATGAATGTAGTGAGATGAGCTCTTAGCTGGTGGCCTTTTGGCCGATCTTACACTCTTATTATTTCTATTCCTGTTGTTATGTACATTTTTTTTTCGCTGTGTCGTGATTGGCCAGTGGTATATTAGTGGTTTTCCTTATATGACTAGTGTTGACCGGGCTTAGACCTTGTATTTGATTTACTAGTGTGGTCCTCCGAGGTGTGGACCCTAAGTATGGAACAGAAAAGGTATTAATTACGCTTAGATCCTTCACTCGAGTGTGAGGCGCGGTCCTTTAATTCGCAGAGGCCTTTGAGTATGATATATCATAGCACGAACCCTGAGTATGGAACAACTGAGGTATTGATTGGGCTTAGACCTACATAGAGTGTAAGGCGTGGTCCTCTGAGTTGCAGAGATCCTGAGATTGGCACTTATTGAGAGGAAGCATTGGTACTATATGATATTGTCCTATTTTACTTTCCTGTACCCCTGTGTATTACCTTCGTATTATTATTGCTCACTAGGCTTAAGGGGGAAGTCATCGTGGGTTTTGTTATGCTGTTTGTGCTTACCAGCAGGATGGAGCACCAGGTAGGTTTTATGTGTTTCCTCTTTTTCCATACTTAGTTGTACTTTACCATTCAATCATTTACTCGTAGTGTATATATATACATATGGTTGGTGAGGTCTTGTCTTAGCTAGAGCACAGGTATGTTCTTTTACTTCGATTTTGGGCATTTGGGTAATGGTTACTGCCCGTATGTGTCCGCCATATTTTAGTTCCTTCTAGACCTGCACTTATAAGTTGGTAATGGTAGTGTACTCCAAATTCCTTATATCTCTTTATTAGTTGTTAGTTTTACCACTTTTTTATTATCTTTGACTTATTTTTACTTCCTCGCCTTTATTACTTGTACTTTATTTTAGCCCGGTCAGCCTATGATGCCTACTGAGTATCTTTTTTGGTACTCATACTGCACTTCTGTACCTTTTTATGGTGTAGATACCGGCAGGGGTTATCGGAGATGCCGAGATCATGCGGAGTAGACACAGTTGGTTGCATTCCTTTATTTCCATCCTGCCTTATTTTATCCATAGCAGGCCCTGTGCAGTATTACTTTTATAGGAGTTGCTTTGTGTATATTTATCTTTTGGATACTCTGTATTGTAGCTCTATGTGCCATTGACATTAGGTTTTGGTTTTGGGTAGTATATGTGTTTTTTCTCCTGCTTTCAAATATATTTGCTAATGCTTTTCTGCTTTGTTGGATAATTCGATTGTGTACAACCCATTGCACGTAGCTCTGGGATGTAGGGTTAGGCTTGTCTGATGGAGGGTTATAGACACCATATTGACCCAAATTTTGGGTCATGATAGAGTGGTATCATAGCTAAGTTGATCTTTCTAGCATTAGAGCAAGTACCTAGTAGAGTCCTGTAGATCAGTACGTAGACATCTGTATCCGATCTTTGGTAGGCTACATGGTGCCTTAGGCAACACCCTCATCTCTTGAATCTTGTCATGCATTGATATTCGTACCATTTCTGAGAACTTACTTTTGCTTCACTCTTTTGTAGATGTTCTTTACCAGAGGATCCTCCGTGGATCAGGACCCTCCCTCTGCTAGATAGGAGGGGTACAGGAGGATGCTCCACCGGTCCCTACTTCCCCAGCTATTTCACAGCAACAGGCACCACGACCACAACTTGTTCGGCCACCATTTAGTGCACTCATAGACCTATTATGGCAGATGCTCCTGTGTTCATAGACCTATTATGGCAGATGCTCCAGATGTTAGACAGTACAAAAGTAGACAAGCTACATTTATCTGCTCAGGGAGTGGCGTAGGGTGCACCACCTCCCCCAGTGTTTGTAGCACTTGTAGCACCAATACCAGCACCACCGATGGTATTATTTCAGGCTACTTTCGCTGCTCCTTCACCAGTACCCACTCCTTCCTTACCCAGATTTGAGGTGTAGAAGATGCTGGAACACTTTCTATAAATCACCCCCACTAGGTTCTCTGGAGCATAGGGCCAGTATCCTCATGAGTTTATTATAGTATGTGAGGAGCTTCTGCGGACTTTCGAACTTTTGGATTTGTATAGGGTATATTTTACTTCTTATCAGCTTGAGGGTGCCGCTAGATAGTGGTGGAAGGTATTATGAGATCACAGGCCACCAAGGTCAACCCCACTAAGTTAAGGGAAGTTCAAGGAGGCTTTCCTAGCACAGTATGTTCTCAGGAGCATCCGTGAGGCATAGCGGGATCAGTTTGAGGGTTAGCATTAGGGCTACATGTCATTTTCTGAGTATGAAGCCCGTTTTATTGACCTGTCCAGACATGCTGGTGACTTGTTATTTTTTTAGGAGGAGCGGATTTGCCGCTTTGCTCATAGGATGAGATAGGATTTTCGAGGTCATGTGGATTGTTACTGGTGTTACAAAAGTAATTTCTAGATGTTGTGGATCATGCCTACAATATAGATATATTGACTCGCCAAGCCCAAGGGGGAAACAAGAAGATACAGTGCCATCAGGGCAAGTTTTTTAGGATCAGGTCAGAGGGTCATGATTTTGGAATGGGAGCCAGGTCTAGCTAACAGTACCTAGCCTCCGATAGCAAGTTGAGCAT
>JBDJHY010246840.1:0-10739 GCA_039654485.1 Withania somnifera
TGACAGTTTAAGCACTTAGACACATACTTGACAATATCCCTTTTCATCCCACTCCATTAATACAACTGTCATAAATCACGGTACATCATAGCTACACTAGGATAAATAGAATACCTGGAGTTGTGAGCCTCATGCAAGATCAACTACACCAATTCACCAACCTGAGGTACAAAAATGCAACCATCATACCGAAGTGTACCATCTGAATAAATAGAAGCCCTAGCAGCCTCTCCAAGTAATACATAATTATGAAGAGAAACCAAACGCTTATCCTCAAACTGACGCTGCCGGATCTGATCTATCAATGAAGATATGGCCTTAACACATGCTAACACTCATCTTGGTCTGAAAAATCAAGCCTAACTAAATGACTAGCCAACAATTTAACTTCCACCGCCAATGGCCTATCTAAAACTGACAAGGATGCTAGTCTATCCATACTGATCGCCTTCTGGCTCAAGGCATCTGCCACAACATTTTCCTTGCTCGAATGATGAAGAATGGAATTATTATAGTATTTCAGTAGCTCAATCCACCTTCGCTGCCAGTAATTTAACTCCTACTGGTTCATAATGAACTAAAGTCTACAATGGTCAGTAAGGATCTCTTAAGCATGAACACTATCGCTGCCAACTCTAAGTCATGACTAGGGTAGATACGATCATAGACCTTCAACTGCCTTGAAGCATATGCAATTACTTGACCCTGTTGCATCAAAACGTAACCAAAACCAACATCAAAAGAATCAAAATACACAGAGAATCCCTGACCCTCTACCGATAAGGTTAATACTGGAGTTGAAGTCAATACGTTCTTGAGCTTCAAAAAGTTCAATTCACAATCATCTGACCACTGAAAAGCAACAACCTTCCTAGTTAATTTAGTCAAAGGCGCCGCAATCAGAACCCTTCAACAAAACTCGATAATATCCAGCCAAACCAACAAAACTCTAGATTTCAAAAATAAAAATCGGCCTCGTCCAATCACGCACCACCTGAATCTTTGCTAGATCAAATTTAGTTCTAGCCTTGGACACTACATGTCCCAAAAATGCAACAAACTCCAACCAAAACTCACACTTTACGAACTTGGCATAAAGTTGGTGTTCTCTAAGTTTCTGAAGAATCAACCTCAAGTGTTGCTCATGATCGGACTTACTTCGTGAATACACTAAGATGTCATTAATAAATATAATCATGAACGAGTCCAAGTAGGGTAGAACCTGCTGGAGCATTAGTCCGACCAAAGGACATAACCAGGAATTCATAGAGACAGTAACAAGTCCTGAATGCTATCTTAGGTATATCCTCTATCCGAATCTGCAATTGATGGTAATTGGATCTCAAGTCAAACTGGTTCCCTAAAGCTGATCAAATAAGGCATTAATCATCGACATAAGATATATGTTCTTCACTGTGACTTTATTCAACTGTCGATAATCAATACATATTCTCATGGTATTATCTTTCTTATTCAGAAATAGAACTGGTACACCCTAAGGTGACACACTAGAATGAATAAAACCCATGTGTAACAATCTTGAAATTGAACCTTCAGCTATCTCAACTCTGCAGGAGCCATACGATATGGAGTAATAGAAATTAGCTTAGTGCATAGCTTTAAGTAAATAGAAAAGTTAATATCTCTCTTTGGTGCTAGGCCTAGTAGGTTGGTTGGAATACATCAAGGAACTCAGAAACAATAAGAACAGGTTCAGGAGTAGGAATGTTAGCCTGAATATCATGTAAATACCTCTCCCTACTAGCCTCCTAGCCTGGAGGCAAGAAATAAGACTTGCTGGTGTGCGACTACTATAACCTTGCCACACAATCAGAGATAAACCAGGTACTGCTAAGGTGACAGTCTTGGCATAACAATATCAAAACTCCACGGTGATGGGACAACCAATCCATTCCCAAAATAACATAAAAGTCAACCATGTCTTAAAGCATTAAGTCAGCCCAAGTGTCTAGTCCACTATAAAAATCATGTATAACCGGATCACTCAATCCACTATTAAAGAATCCCCCACAGGGGTAGCAACACTCATAAATATAGATAACACATCTCGTGGCAACCCCAAACTGGGTGCAAAATAGGATGACCATACAAGCAAGTAGACCTAAGGTCAAATAAGATGACGTGGGTATAGAACACAACAATCAAACCTGTAATAACAACATCCGAGGCCACAACCTTAGGTCAAGAAGGAACATCTTATAATTGGCGATCAATCCATAATGACCACTACCACAGCCACTGCCCCTACCAACTTGGCCGCCACCATTGTGCCTCACTTCTAGCTGGTGGAAGCACTGATCTCAAAGATTATGCAGACTGACGAGAAGGCTGAATAGTTCCCCTTTAAGGAAAAGCTCTAGAATAATAACCCACAAGTTCACACTCAAAACACTGACCATATAGCCCACTCTATCGGGATCCTCTACCTAAACCCATCTGACTTCCATGTGATGACGATAAAGATCCTCAGGTATACTGTGTTGGAGATAGAGATAGAACCTACAATGATGCCTGCACCGATTTGTTAGACTGGCCCTGTGCCTTGTGAAACTGACCACGACCCCCCGAACGGGACCCACTATAACCTTCCTGATGTCTTTACCTCTTCTCATCGTACTGACACAACTCATGATAGAGGGTTTCCATAGAATTAACATTATCAACCACTGCCTGAAATGGACAACCATCGGATACTAGCATTGTTACCACCTCATGGATTCTGTCTATCAAACCATATGCAAATCTGTGGACTCTCTTAACCTCCATATGTATGAAATCCACACCATACATTAACAGTTGCTTGAACCAAGCTCATACTCAGCCACAGACATTGAAACCTATTCAAGCATTCTGAACTCCTCTCTCAAGTGCTCTCGCTCTGCCCTGGATACAAACTTCCTTATGAAGAGCTCATATAACTCAGCCCAAGTCGGCAGGGGAAAACCTACTAGTCTGTGATATGTGGTAAAAGCTACACCATAGGTCTTCAACACACCCATGTTGGTCAACCTCTCTTCATAATCAACAATAAAATCATGGGCATCCTCCCCTGGAAACCTAGTGAATCTAGAGGGAGCCAACCCTCATGAATCTGGTTAGAAGCATCTGCTCTGAATTTTTCATGGTTGTTTTCTGCCCAAATGTAGGAGCAACGGATGACACTAGGAGGACCTGAGCAGGTGTAGAGATGTCTTCTTAAACAACAAGTGGAACAGGCTACAATGTAAGAATTGTTGTTGTAGGTTGTGGTGCTGTAATAGCTTGTTATGTTCCCTCGGTAGGGGCACCACTATAGGCATTGAGTAAATGCCATAAAATATTATGAATGTCTAGAGAAGAGGACACAATAGGTGTTGGAATAGGTACTGTAATAGGCACTACAGTTAGTGCTGTAATAGGTGTTGTAGGCACAGATAGAACCTCATAAGTAGTAGCAGGAGTAGTACTTCTACAGGTGCTCTGGCTGTCTTCTTTGCGGTCGATGTATGTGTATGAGGCATCTGTAAAAAAGTGATGACAATGAGTGAGAATTTTCAAGAATCCATCAAGGATGTACGAATGATAAAGGATTCAAAAAGAAAAGTTATTTTTCCTAAATGTCACTATAGACTCCCGAAGATAAGCAACGAATGTCTCCACGCCGATCTTTAGGACTCTACTAGACACTGGTTTTGTACCCTGACACCGATAAACCTAGGGCTCTAATACCAATTTTTTACGACTTGATTTCTCAGATCATAAAGACACCTATTATACCACTAGTAGGAGAACCAACCCCATAATTTGAAGCCGAAGCGAAAGACTACTATATCAAATACGGAAGCATAAGTATAATAAATAGTAGAAAAATGAAACAGAAGTATAAGAATCAAAAATTCCCAACACCTGATAGTAGTGTAATACAAAACCTCTAAGTACAGAACAAGGAATCAAATGTCTAATACAAATGCATCTTCGAAAATACATGGAGATCAAAATCAATGTTGAAGAGAAATAGGAAAATATGGACGTCAATTAGTAGAATCTCACCCTGAATCTCTGAAATTAGTAGAATCTACATGAACAACAATCTGTTAATTAAGGATGGGTGCCTGTACTCAGAGATGCACATGGGAAAATATATTATAAGTACAAGCTTCTAAAGCAACCATACCCAATAGGCTTCGAGGGCTCACTAGGCACATAACAATAATAAAAACAGTAAATAACGGAAGATAATAAACAGGTTCACAGAATCAAATAGTATATCATGGAAGATAGCTACTTAAATAGGGATGAAGCAACAAGTATAACATGTACTAGCTAATAACATAACAGGATTTCAGACAATGAAGAAAAACGTACCCGGAATCCATGAAATAGTATATGTGAATAATAATATTAATAACCAGGAGTTAAAAGAAGACAGGAAGTTAATAGGGATGGTATACAGGTAACCTCAAGTAAAGGATGAATGAATGTATAATAATATAACACACAATGTCCTACATAACACGAAATATCAAGTAACCAATGAGAATGGCTATGCCGTAAATAAAAGTTCTAAATTAATGCATATAAACATTATCAAGTCTCCTAGAAAGAAGCACATCGTACATAGAAACATGCTCACCCCTAGGCATCACTATACTACCAGAGGTACACTGACGAAAACAAGTATAGAAAAATAAATACATACCATGAACTAACCAGTCCTACTACTTTTATCCTCCGGTGCCCATAGGTTAAGCAGGCAGAATCATAGAAGGCTACCCTGAATATTCCTGGTATATCTCTACTCTGTCCTATATTTCCTCCCCTCCACATCTCCGAAGCCCAGAGGCAAGGTCTATGGAGGTGTGTCACCACGTATGATTTCTAACGTTATCATAACCTCATATCCCAAATCATAGAGCCTCAAGGTTCTCACATTCTAGCATTCAGTGCCTCATATCAATAATATCATCAAGTCATACTTGGCAAGTCATGGCGTTCCATGCCTCAATGTAATAGTATCACCAATATCCTCAATGAATAGGTATTATCAAAGTCTTCATAGCCAATAAATATGATAAGTGTCAAAAAGTTATACCCACTATCGTACGATGATGGACTCAAGTGCCAACGGCTGTACTCACTGTCGAATGGAGTCGGTCTCAAGTATCAGTATTAATTGATCAAATGATAATTTCTAGTGCCAGAATGTAAAGCCTGGTCTAAAATAATTAAGATAGTATTACTGGGCGCTCGATACAATACCGAGTCTAAAACAGTTAAAAGGCTATTACTTATATTATTATTATTAGAATATTCCAATTTAATTTGTATCATTATCCATTATTATTACTAAAATCAGTCTCTAGCCACCTCGGCTCAATAATCGTTTGGTGATAGCGACCCATCCCAAATGCGCTCTCATCGGAGCAAAAGGCTCAACCTCTCGTGTAATGCATGCACAACATATCAGCAAATAATTATACATGAAATAACAACCATCTATGGGCGAACAAGAATCAATGCGAAAATCCTAAGTCACGGGCACCATATAATTTTGGATGCCTAAATATGTTTCAAACGAGAAAACAGACAAAAAAATGGTACAGGGTCACTATAACCACCTAGCTACTTAATTCATGGATTCTATTTAGTACAATTATTAAAGCTATAAGCGTAGATATTTCCCCACGGAGCCTACCTGTCGTCCAACGATAAAGCATTGCAAGATCACAAATATTACTCCAATTGATATCAAATGAACTTCGATTGCTCTAAAACTTGCGAAATAGATTCTCATATATCAATATGAGTCTAACGGTATAAATTATACTAAGTTGCGAACTGGGCCTAAAATGAACTAACGGAACCCGCTTGTTGGAGCTAAAAGTAACCTTCGTCACGGGGTTCCCAACGTTACTAGGAACTCGTGCTTCAAAATTGAGCACAATTTGAGTGTGGGAAGGTATCAATAGAAATGACAGATTTGACTATAGTGGGGTCAAAGATACAATTTTTATGGGATTAAACATCGAAATTCAGTGAATTAATTATAATACACAATAAAGTACACCCAAGGAACAAAGAATTATGCAATAGTATTCGAATTATAACATGGGTTCATCAACTTCACCACTTAGGGCCATTAATGGAGGAAACTAAGAATTTCAAAAATTAAAATGAACAAGAAACTTAACCAAAACATGTAGAAATTAAAGGGAAACACTTGGGGATTTTTCTCAGCCTTGGATTGATGTTTGGAATGGGTTTTTCGCAAAGGAACTAGGTAAAATGTAATAGTTTTGCAGAAATAATAACTAAGGACCGTGTAGGAATTTTATAAAACTGTCAGGCATTTTCTTCATCGTGATCGCGTGGAGTATCTTTCTAGGCATCGTAATCGCAGGAATATACTATGTGATCGCATATAGTATCTAGGAGAAAACTGAATCGGGATTGCGTGAAGGTACTTCGCGATTGCAAAGTGTAACTGAGAGCTGACTCGCGATAGCGTGAATAAGCTTCATGATCGCAAAGAGGAAATCACCTGCACTAGTTGCAAGTTTTTGACAGTAGAAACCAAACAAAAGAAATATTATAAATCACCACTTGAAATATATTTAGAATCTAATTTACACAAATAAACTATGCATGCACACTCGAAATGATATTTCAGACTCAACAGTGCAGTCGAAATCTGAATATGGGGTCATTTGGTAAAATATTGAACAAGTCAAGTCTTAGTATTAAAATCATAGATTTTTCACCAACACCTCGAAAATACAACGACAAGTCCAAAAAATGAACCTTCACCTCCACTAGTCTAAAATCACCATTCTGAAGCTGATAAAATCTTTAGAATTTTGATCCGATACTCCGAGCATCAAAATACCACCTAAGCTCCAAATTAGGCCTTAAACATAACTAAAATCCACAAATGAGCATAAATAGCAAACGAAAACTCTGAAACACAAATTTAAAGTCAATCTCAACGATGTTTGGCATTCTCGAGCTAAGGAACTGTCAAAATTTCATTTCAAGCTCGATTTGAAGGAAAATTTACTTTAGTTAATGAGTACTTAGTTTTAGGCTCTAAAACAGGCAATTTGAGGTATTTTTCAATCAAGCCACCAGGGATCCGAAATATCGATCCCAGCAAGTCATAAATGACTTGAGAAAATTAGTGAAATGATCTAGAATGCAAAACGTCGTGTATTTCTCATAAATGACCATGAGGGTCATTACATGTTAATTCTCCTTATTTTTGTTCTTTTATTTTATTTTAAATTTTCTTAACCGTAAAGGTCCTTGACCATATATTCACATGTTCTAGAATATATAATTAGTTCTGTTGAGCATAGACTCTCTAATTTATGCAAATACTTGAGTATATATGTATAAGTCTATCATAAAATATTCTATGGTCATGTATGTATTAGTCACTTAGTCAATTATAGACCCAATGGTTTAAAGGGATTTCAGTCTTGAACTTGACAAATTAATATTTTTTTCTTCTAGAAACTTAACATGATAGAATATCCACATGTTCAGATATATCTAATTCATTCAGTCAAGTACAAAATGTGTGGTTTATGAAAAAGATAAAGTACTTGAGTATACATCGATGATAAAAATTCAAATAGTCGAGTATATATTAATTACTTAATCAATAATAGACCGAGTTGTTTAATCTATAATATCATATTCTATAATATAATATTCATATTTTCAATAATTATCTTATTACAGTCGATGATCGATCTACAATGGTAATAAAGTATAATGTTGCAATGGTCATTATCTTCTGTGTCTAAAGGTAAAAAAAATTTAATCAGCCCTCTATAAAGGGATGACATTACTTTTTAACATCCTCAATTTTTTCAACTCTTCCATTTTTCTTACTTTTTTCAACACCTACAATGTCTCAATCATCTAAAAGATCCAATGCCCACAACGTGAGGACAAATTAATTTGAAATTTGAATTTATTACTGCAGTCAGAATGCTATCTTGAGAACATCAAAAATCAACACTAGTCCAAGTCTCAGAATTTACAATTGCGTAGTTGAAAAAGTAAGTCTTTTTCTATGTAATGTATGTTTTTTTTCACTTGGTTTTAAGTAATAAAATCCTCTAATTATTTCATCATTCATTTGGGATAATGGTGGATGCTCTTATTTTAAATGGATTAAGTCACTTCACCATAAAAAATCAAATATTGAAAATATATCATCCAGATTGAGTCAGGGAGATGAGACAACAACAATTCAAGGTGTTTCCAAGTTTCAATTACTTGAGAGGCTCAGAGAATTTGAAGAAAACAGGGATCTATTTTTGATATTGTTTAAAGAAGTTGAGGATATGAGGGATCACATAAAAATATGGCTGAAGGAGACTAAAATATAGAGGGATGAGCTAAAAGAAATGTTGAATGCATCCGTAAGAAAGAAATGTGGCTGAAGGAGACTACAATCAAGAGGGATGAGCTAAAAGAAATGTTAAATGCATCCATAAGAAAGAAATAGCCTAAAAATAATTTTATAGGATTTATTATTAGCATTGTCTATATAGAAAGGTGAATCAAGTATGCAAAGGAACTAAATCTGTATTTTATTAATATCAACAAGTACTCTTTACTTATATTATGTGATTTTATATTTTATTCACGGTCGATAATATAAAACATCGACTCAGAGTCAATTATCAATTGCAAAAGTTATCTATAATAAATAAAGCGTACTTCTATGATTAAAATCATTATAAACTATTAATACGGGTTTATAATAAACAATAATAGTGAGGAAATATCATTCTAAACTATCATAGTAGACTCCAAATGAATCTAAATAAAAATATCTATAGGGTAAATTATTAAACAACTAAAGCAACATATAAAACTTATAAAAATATTGTTTAAACCACTTATCCCACATCAACAAATGGTATAAAACATTATTGTGACAATAAATTTCACTAAAAATTGTGAATCTTTCTTTATTTCATCAATGAACTCATCATTAATGTTCTGATTACTGCCGAGCGGAGCAAAAATATCTATCACATCTTCCTTAGCATCATTATATTTTTTATTCTCTTTCTCGTCATCCTTCTCTTTTTTGATCCTCTTTATCTTCTTCTTCATTTTTCCCTCTTCCTCTATTGCCTTTTTTTCTTCTCCTTTCTTGACGGCCTATTCTTCCTCATCTTCCTTCTCTTCTTCCTCTACTGCCTTATTTTCTTCTCCTTTCTCAATTGCCTTTTCTTCATCATCTTTTTTCTTTCCTTCTTCTTTCTCAACTTATTCCTTATCTTTCTTCCTTCTCATCTTCTTCTTTCTCCTCTTTCTAATTCTCTTTTCTTTTTTTTTTTAAAGACTGCATCGCTGTGGAGAGCTGCTGCTGCTTCAAGGAGAACCTAATCAATGCCAAGTTGATTATTTTTCACCTTCTTGGGTTGATATTTACTGGAGAGTTACATAAATAAATTTTTAAAATCCATGAGATCATTTTCCAAGGCTAAAGGATCATAGGAGCTGCCTATATTGCTACATGAGATCCCTCTCCTTTCAATCAAGTGAGCTAATTTTTTTTGTGCTTCTTAAGTCGACGTTGACCTGTATAGAAGTCAGATGTATTTTCCAAGGCTAAAGGATCATAGGAGCTGCCAATATTGCTATATTTTTTTGTATAGTATTAATTAAATTTTATATGATAAATAATTAAAAATAAAATAAAATTTAAAGTACTTTATCTTGCTCCATTTCTTTCTTCTTCATCTCTTCAATCCTTCCCAATCTCTTTTGAATGTCCTTTAATGAATCCTCAAGCAAATGTGACATTGCTTTATTTCATGGATAGTAGGAATGAGGTAAGGATGCGCAATCTACAGAAAAGATAAATGATTATTAATAATTATTTCTCTATATTATTTCTTACAAAATAATAGAAAATCAATGTACTTCATACCTTCGTATTTCTTTTGCTAACACTAAATGGATCATCTTTGATAAGCTTGTCATTTTTGGAGATGTTCTATATAAGGATTTTAGGAACGGGGAGAAGAACATTCTTTGATTTTTCAGCACATCTTCTGAAATAGTAAAAAGCTTCGTATATCAAAATTTATAATCGAAACAAGAGTAAATAGATAGATCAGATTCAATCTATATAATATTTCATAAGTAAATGATAGTGTATAACAAACTAATAAAATGATTGATAATTAATACCATGAATGCCTAGGGAACGACGTAAAGAGTGTAGGATGCATTGTTCTTCTTAAGATAGCTTCTTTCTGCTTTCTGAAGTCAACATTGTTCTTGAGATAGTCCAAAGTTAACTCAAAGGACTCCTTACCTCAAGGATACTTCTCAAAGAATTTTAGAGAGTCCACATCATGAGAATTTTTGGGTCCACATTCTTGGAAGCATCTCTGGCAAGAAAAATCGAGTGTAAAAATCACACCAAACAACATTTAATCTTCTCCTTTTTTCTACCTAACTCCTCTAACCATCTGCAAATACTTTGTTCCTGTAAAATTCTTATTTTTTTGTAACCTTCTTGCGGAAGTTTGCACCTTTCTCAATCACCTTATTTAGTTTTGGTTCATAGAGATAATATGAATAATTTAACCCTATAATCTGAGCAAATTACTTTAAGACAAAACATACAGGCTTGTCCTCGATACAAAACTATATATCATGTAACATCTTAACATACGTCAAGTTACGCAACAACATATAATGAA
>JBDJHY010246850.1:5589-20319 GCA_039654485.1 Withania somnifera
AATCATGGTAGATGCCACCATGGGTCATGAGATTCTGTCATTTATGGATGGATCGTCAGGATATAACCAAATTCGAATGGCTCTTGAAGATGAAGAGAAGACTGTATTCCGAACTCCAAAAGGAATATATTGTTATAAAGTTATGCCTTTCGGTTTAAAAAATGCTGGTGCCACTTACCAGCGTGCAATGCAGAGGATATTTGATGATATGCTTCATAAGCATGTTGAATGTTATGTTGATGACCTAGTGGTCAAGTCCAAAATTCTACATGACCATCTAGGAGAACTAAAACTAGTGTTTGAGCGCTTGAGAAAATATCAATTAAGACAAATAATTTCACTAACTCTCTGATTTATTTCTTGATTTTTATTGCCTTCTCTGTGGAATCATCTCTTATTTATAGAAGATTTCTCGTATCAAATTTCAAGGATGACATTCTTGGCTCGACGATGGTATCCTTGCCTCTTCATTATTCTTCTTCATGCATCATCTCGAAGATGGCATCCTTGTCCTTTCAGTCATGCAAAATCCCGAGGATGGCATCACTGGCTTGAGGGTGACATCCTTTGCTTCATCCTTTATCTCCATGATTTTTTTCTTTTTTGTTTATTCTTCTTTTGATTTCCTGCAATATTTGTACGACTAGTAAAGAAAATTTATTTATGTAAAATAATTATTTATACATTATAAATATTATATAAAAATACAATAAATTTATACTCATAAGTGATCTTCAAATGCCACTATAATTTGCATACATTATAGTTTATATAAGAGTCTACTTAACTTTGCACAATCGCAAGCAACAACTTGAAAAAATAAACTGGAGTGTTGAACGCTCTAATCTATATTGCAGCATACAAATTATGGCACAATAGGAAGCAACAGCTCCAGGAGTAGCACACAACAGTATTGAGACAACAAGAGTATGACAAGTTGATGAGTAAATTGTGGTCTGGGTGGGGGGCACTGAACCAGTGTAGGATTAGGTTTTATTTTAAGATGGCTTCTGGATTGGGTTTTATTTTTTTTGGGCTAGATATAAATAAATATAATTAAAGATAATATTTTTAACTAAACTTTGATTGATTGGTACACCAAAGAACTGTGACCCCCCATAAATCAAGACCGAATCCAAAAAAGCAAAATCCTAAGAAAGAAAATTAAAATCAAACCAAAAAATTTAAAAACTAAAATCAAAATACCGAATAAGTTTTGTTCGGTTTGAGTTTTTTTATTTTTTGATATTTATGTCCACCCAATTATTTAGGAGGAGCAACGACAAAACGATCAATCCAACCTCTTTCATTTGCGTCAACTGGCTTCTGAAAAAGGAACTTCCCTCCTTGATGAACCAACTTAATCATGCCATTGTGATACAAACATGGAGAGTACAGAAAGAGCAGGTGATTGATTAAGAAGCACTAGCAGGCTAGCCCTGAGGGAAAGAACTGGAGGTAAGCCAAGATTCTCCAGGTTTATGGAGCAATTTGCAAACTCAGTAAGAATTTTGTAAAGAGGTCAGTGACCGTGTTTACCATAGGATTCTCCAAGCCAAGGGTGAATGGGTAGGTATAAAAAAAGACAAAGTCCGATCTGGTTAAAGCAATGGACTTTAGATGATGAGGGGCCTACACACGTACGGATTGGGTCCAACCGCAGCCGGCTATCCTCTTTCCTAACCAGGGAACCAAGTTCATTGATGGTGACTTTCAAGTCATCGTTGAAGCAATGTATAATGGGGAATATGTCATCAGTGGAAGGTTCCAAAGAAGATTTTGAAATGGATGTGAATGGAGGCATGGTTGTGAAATGACAAGAGAATGATTGATTCTAGGTAAGGAAAGTTAGAAACGACAACTAGAAGGAAAGGGGAAATTGACAGTCAGATCAAGCGAGAGAATATAGATTGCTGGAGAAGAAAGAGATTAGGTTTAACTGTTAGACGTGATACATATTATTTAGGACTAATTCAAGGAGGCAACAAGATAGTTCAAATTTCTTAGTTGAAGACTATATTATCTGACTATATTTCTTTCTTTTTTTTTCTGATGATTTTTGCTTTTAAGTGTTAGATATCTTGCTTTGGTTGTTCATAATTGGTGTAGCAGTGACTTGATAAGTGTTTTCTGGTATTACTACTTGGTAGGGCTTCTTAGGTTGGAGTTGGAGTTGACGTCATAGGGTTGGAATATTGTTGTTCTAATTTAGTTGGTTGAGTAGTTCTCTTGATTAATTTGCACTCTCTTTAGTAGCTTTGGTTGATGATAGTCGAATAGGGTCATGTAATCAGTCAAGTTTAGATTTGGGGTTGGGGGCAAGCTAGGTTCAGGGTCGAGTTCAGGGATAGGGTACAGTTTGAGGTCGGGGGTAGGAAGGGCAGGAAAGGTACCTCTAAGTTGGGGTTAGGGTCCTGGAACATAGGTACTTTGCAAGGTAAGTCTATGGAATTAGTGAAGATTCTTAGGAAGAGGAGGATTAACATAGCATGTGTGCAGGAGACTAAATGGGTAGGTTCTGAGGCTCCGGATGTGGACGGTTATAAGTTGTGGTACTTAGGAGGGGTGAGAATTAAGAATAGGGTAGGGATTTTAGTTGATGAGAAGCTCAGGGAGCAGGTGGTAGAAGTCAGGAGGGTTAACAATAAGATGATGTCGATTAAGTTGGTAGTTGAGGGGTCGACTTGGAATATTATTAGTACCTACGCCTCGTAAGTAGGCTAGGATGAAAAGGAGAAGAAAAGCTTTTGGGAGAGTTTAGATGATATAGGGAGAGGTGTACCCATCATCGAGAAGCTTTATATTGAAGGAGATTTCAATGGGCACATTAAGTCATCTCACAAGGGTTATATTGAGGTGCATAGAGGCTTTGGTTTCGGGGAAAAAAATGAAGGACGTGTATCGCTCTTGGATATTTTTAGAGCCTTTGGGTTAGTGGTTGCAAATTCGAGCTTTTTGAAAAAAGAGGAACATTTAGTTACCTTTTGTAGCTCGGCGGCCAAGACTCAAATAGATTTCTTTCTCCTAGGAAGGGGGATAAAAAGATTTGTAGAGACTGTAACATTATCCCGAAAGAGAACCTTTCAACCCAACATAAGCTTTTGGTAATGGATTAGGAGATAAAGATGATGAGGAAGAAGAAGGTTGTGGAAGATCGACCTAGGATCAGATGGGGAAGCTTGAAGATGTACAGTCCCCAATGGGTAGGCGAGAAGTGATGGATGCAGGAGGGTGTAGGAGAGTAGTGGGGAAACAACCAGTATGTGGGATAAGACTTCCAATTGCATTAGGGACACATCAAAAGAGGATTTGGGTGTTTCAAGAGGTCGTTCAGGTAGATGCCGAGGGAACTAGTGGTGGAATGGAGAACTCAAGTGAAGGTAGAGGTGAAGAAGTGAGCCTACGCGAAGTTCGTGAAGAGTAAGACCGAGGAGGAAATCAGCTGAATAGGGAGGAGTATAGGAAGACGAGAAAGGAGACGAAGTTAGCGGTTATGAAAACTAAGATAACAACTTTTGAGAGACTTTATACAGAATTAGAGGACGTAGGCGGGGCTAAGAAATTATACAGGCTAGCCAGAACGAGGGAGCGGCCGACGTGTGACCTTGACCAAGTGAAGGTGTATCAAGGGAAATGATGGTAAAGTTTTGGTAGAAAATGTCCACATTAAGGAGAGATGACAATCATACTTCTATAAACTTTTTGAATGATGCGGGAGACACACACATTGTGCGAGGTGATTTGGAGAACTCAGAGAGATGTTGCCACTATGGTTATTGTAGGCATATTAGTTTGGAGGAGGTTAAGGGCGTTATTTGTAGGATGCGTAAGGGTAGAGCGATTGGGCCAGACGAGACTCTGGCGGATTTTCGAAAGAGCTCTAGAGGGGCAGGCATTGCATGGCTAACCAAGTTGTTTAACATCATTTTAGGACGACGAAGATTTCTGAAGCGTGGAGATGGATTATGATGATCCCATTGCAAAAAAACAAGGGTGAGATCCAAAATTGTAATAACAACTATAGGAGTATCAAGTTGCTAAGTCACACAATGAAGGTGGGGAAAAGGGTAGTGGAGTTGTGGATGAGGAAGACAGTGACTATTTTCGAGAATCAATTAGGATTCATGCCAGAACGCTCAACTATAGAGGCTATCCATCTGGTTAGGAGATTAGGAGCAGTACAGGAAAAGAAAAAAAGACTTACACATGGTGTTTATCGATCTATAAAGACTTACGATAAAGTTCCTAAAGAGGTTCTTTGGAGGTGTTGGAGGCTAAAGATGTTCCTGTGGCGTATATTATGGTGATTAAGGATATATAAGATGGAGCCAAGACTCGTGTAAGAACTATGGGAGAAGACTCAGATCATTTCCAATTGTCACGAGGTTGTATCAAGGATCGACCCTTAGCCCATTTTTATTTGCATTAGTGATAGATGTTTTGACGCGGGAAATTCAATGCGAGGTACCTTGGTGTATGCTATTTGTAGATGACGTAGTTTTGATTGATGAAACCCGAAGAGGATTTAATGCTACGTTAGAGGTTTGGAGAGAAACTCTTGAGCCTAAAGTTTCAAATTGAGTAGGTCCAAGATGGTATATTTGGAGTGCAAGATCAGTGAGGTAGAACACGAGAAAGATGTGATAGTGAAGTTGGATATTGAGGCTATCTGAAAGAAAAATAATTTCAAGTATCTGGGAACTATGATCCAGGATAATATAGAGATTGATGAGGATGTTTCGCACCGTATTGATCGGCGTGGATGAAATAGAGGCTCGCACCTGGGGTCTTGTGCGACAATAAAGTGCCCCTTTAAATAATAGGTAAGTTTTACATAATGGCAGCTAGACCAGCTATGTTGTATGGGGTAGAGTGTTGACCAGTTAAAAATTCTCACATTTAGAGTTGAAGGTGGAGGAGATTAGGATGGTGCGATGGATGTGTGGGTTTACTAGGTATGATATAATTTGAAATGAGGTTATTAGAATCATGGTGGGGGTGAGTGCAGTGAAAGATAAGATGCGGGAGGCGAGACTGAGATAATTAGAACCTGTGCTTAGGAGGGATACAAGTACCCCTTTACGGAGGTGTGACAGGTTGGCGAGGGGGGTTCAAGAGAGGAAGGGGTAGATCGAAAAAATAATTGGAGAGAGGTGATATTACAAGACTTGAAAAAGTTATAGTTTGCCGAGGACATGACCCTAGATAGAAAGATGTGAAGGACGAGTATTAGGGTATAGAGTTAGTAGGTTTGGGGTTAGTTTTGTTGGTTGGTATATTTGCTTTGTCTATTGTAGGGGCTTAGGAGTCGTAGTACATTAGATGTAGAGTCTGGCTCCGAGAGGTTTTGGTAGGTTTGTTGTGTCATGTAGTGTGAATATACTATTATTTGTTGATAGCCTTGCATTTTTGTTATCTTATTATTTTTTCTTCCCATTATGTCTTGTCAGTAAATTAGGCGTCATTTATATTATACTGTCCTGAGCCGAGGGTCTTTCGAAAACAACCTCTTTACTCCTAGATAGCGGTATGGACTGCATACGTTCTACCCTCCCTAGACCCCACGGTGTGTGGAATGTTGTTGTTGTTGAAGACTTAGTTCAAGGACAGATTCACATCATTGGAATATTGAAGAAAAGATCTCACTTTGTTTTTTACTTTAACTAAACAACAGATATGAGCGTAATTCACAGAAGACACCAACGGATGAAGCCTAAAATACATTAAATAGCTCAACAAAATCGTTTAAGTTTAGACTAAAACGGACATCCTAGACTTAAATTAAATGACAGCTTGATTATCAAAACAAAGATGGCCCAAATGAAAACACACAAAGGGAGGAGATGTAGAAGTAGCCATACGAAAATAAATTCAACTATAACTAGTAAACTTAAAACCATTCTAAATATTGAAATTAAAAGAAAAGGGTACAGTGAACCTATGTAGCTAAAACATGCATATTACTGGGTTTGGGTTGAATTCTTTAAAACATGCATAGCTAAAACCTATGAGCCAAATGGGTTTTAGCATTTATGAACTCATTGTCATATGGAAACAGAAACCAGCGCCCTCGGAACTAGGCGATGTGTGAATTGATGGTTTATGATTACTTATTTATTTATTTTGCGCAGAATTTTAGCCTTCAATTTGTCCGGGATTGAGATACTAATACGGTTCTAGGTATGGATAGGGCCATATATTTAGTCTGTTTTTGAAAGAGATAGAATAGGTTAAATAAATATAAACACATCAAACACGCAAAGCATATTTATGAATTCAGGAACCTCTTTGAAACCTTCGGAAACTTACAATCCTTCACAGAGAGGAGAAAGGTTCATGTATTCTCAAAGTATTTATTCATGAGAAAGATCAAACTACATCATTTTATACTATATTATAGATACGAGAAGCTTTCTCGAGCTAGAATTAATTTTACTAGTCTATCATTGAAAAGACCTTCATAACTCTAATCCAAAAAAGGCCCTTCGGAGTCCCGGATTAGTATCCTTACGTATGTCAAAACAAACAAGGCAGCCCCTCCAGAGATATGTATCATTCATTCCAATATATAAGTAGACAAGCAAGCAATTTTACATTCTTACAGAAGATGATTATAACCTTAATCATTTTTATTTATTTATTTTTCCAAAAAAAAAAAAAAAAAAAAAAAAAAAAAGAAGGGCTTCCAATAAGTCCAAGTTTTGACAAATATCAGGGTAAACTTTTAGATTTGACAGGAAAAATGGAAAATTTCGTCCAAAACAAAGTCAAAAATTGAAGCTCGAGAATTCTGGGATGTCAGGGATTGGAGAAGAAAGATGGAAACTTTATAATAATAATAATAACAATGGGAAACTTAAATATCATACCAACATAACCTTCCGTTCTACCGCTGTAATTAAATATTAATGGGATAGTTGATTCGATACAGATCGAAAACTAACCCTTTTTTAAAACCAATTCTAAAAGTGAAATCAGATTATAATAGAATCAAGATTAATTAATTATTGAATCAATTAGCTAAGCTTCTTAATTTAACAAAGGATGTGAAGCCAGTGGTCTTAGTCCGAGTGGTTAGTCAAAAGACTATTTATGGATCAATTATTATGATTATATAACCCTTTTAACCTCGAAAGATATTGAGGAACTCACCCACTTTGAGGTTAATACATTGGACGTCATGAGCTCACACATGACGTATGTCAGTTAGAATAAACTCTCATGAATTTTATGTCTCTTATGATATTTTACATTTATGTTTGATAAGAGTCTCTATACCCTTTTCAGTTATGTTTTTACTGATTTATACTATACTATGTATCATTTCTCGTGTATCAGTATATCCTATATACTGATTGTGTTTTGCATTACATTATTGTCATATAATGTAAATTTTGATGTCTACGCTTGGAGGTTCAATGGTTCCTACAAATTTGTATTTGGTGATTCTAGGGCCACAGAAATTATGATTCTAGGGCCACAGGAATTATGTTTATTTTATTATGTTGAACTTATAGCTTTCGAGTTAGCTAGGAATTTGTGCTAGTACTTATCAGGATGTTATAGAGGTTTTCAAATAATTAGTATGCTAATTTTGTTTGTTGTATTGGATTTTCAAAGACTTTCTTGTTATATCTTCTTTCTTTTAAGTCACATGGTCCACAAGTTTGATTCTCAGTATTTTAAATTTTTAACTTGTGCTTATGTTTTATATCCTTTTGTATGCCAATAGCCATGTGTTAGCCGTCATTTGTGGTGGTTCTGAATATCATGGCACATTCCAGAGAAGGAGGTAGTCTCGGGGCTAGACTGTTGTTCCTTCATCAAAAACATAAAAAGTGATAAGACTTGTCAAGAACGCAAACGCAAATGCAGTATACCCATTAAAACTACTCAAATCAGCTATGAGCACAACACGTGTGGCCTCTTTATCGGGCAAAGTACTATATGAAAAGAAGCTCTTTGTGCTTAGGCCTTAGGCCCGTAATGTATCCTATAAAGGCAGGGCTTACAACCAAATTATAAGCACAACACAAGGACACACGAAGAAAGATACATTACTTTTCTTGGCCTAAATACGTTGTGTGTATATCGTTCCTTGATTAAACTCCGTGAAGAATCAATTCATCATAACATAAAATGGCTAATAAGAGGAGTTTGAACTAACTCTTTTCCTCCTATAGTATCGATTAGTTCTTTCATCCATTTTATTTTATTCTATTCCAAACGAGATCAAATTCAACGTTCGTATTCATGATCTCGCACAAATTTAACTATAACAATCTAAATACGTAGGAAGTGTTTAATAAAAACATTATTCCTGTATTTAAATATTCAATTAAATCATAAATAATTTCGAGTGCCAAAGTAAAATTCATTAGTAATAAGTTTAAGAAGTTGTGAGAGTATTTCGACAGCAGAATATGAAACTTACTACTAAAGCAAATGTTAACCCAATGTGACAAGTCAAAATTAGGCGTATGCATTGATCAATTCGGTTTTATATATTATCAGTTTGATTTATTAATTTTTAGTTTTAAATATGCTAAACCAATAAGATATTCTATAAATGAATTTTCGGTTTATCTGTTTTTAATCCTTAGCGGTTCAGTATTCGATTTAACTAATAAGAAATGTTCAGAAAATAAATATATGACTACTTTCGCAATTTGACACGACATGCCAATAATGCAATTTTAAAAAATCTCATAAAATAAAAATAATAGCAACCAATATGAAAAGATCTATAAAAATGCAATACACACACAAAAAAGATTTATTTCTTGATTTATTATGTGTAGCTTAAATTGGATGTTAGCCGGAAAAAAAGATTGGATCTTAGTCGGTGGAGGCTATTGAATGCTTCAAGCTTTCCGGACCCTTCTCGTTGCAATTTCGGTTCTTAGAGTAGAGCGACAAAGAAAATATCAATAAAATGGAAAAAATAAATTGAATTGGATTTTGTAAAATATGAAGGGATAAAGGTACTAATGTCTATTATATAATTAGGGATAAAATAATAATTTAGTATAGTCTTATTCGATTATCAGTTAAACCAATAACCCAATATAAACTCAAAACCGAATTAATAACTCAATTTTTTTTTAAAATAATTATTAATCTAATAATAATAAATGAATAATATTTTTTAATTTAACTTATTAATAAATCAATTTTTACGCGCCCCAAATCAAAATAAATCAGTAACCAGTTGCAAATTGTACTTAAAAGCTTTCACAGGCGCATTTTGCCGCATCGCCCACTTTCACGAACAACATGCTTTCGCCTTATCTACCCTTGATTCACAAGATGCTTTGCAGAAAACAAGTGCCACAATTATTTCACTTCAACTAACACTCCCAAGAAAATTTAGAATTTTTTTTTTTGTTCTTTTTTTTAGTATCTCTATTCTATAATTAATTGGTTATATTTTTTTTAATTATAAATAAAAAAAAAAATTATTAATTTATTTCTTAAAAAAGTTTTTTAAAAAATACATTGCAAAAATAATATGAGAAAAATTTAATTAATATCTTTTAAATTTAGTAACTTAAATATAGGATAACCATTTTTAATAAGATGACTAATTAATATAAATTTTTTTATTCAATATTTAATATTTATATTAGATCTAAATTAATTGAAAGGCATAGGAATTTTTTCACATTCTAGATTTAAATATAAGAATTTATGAAAAACAAACTCTTTTTATGTCATAAAAGATAGAATTAAGATTTACTTAAAATTTGTGTATACTATGCCTTTCTTAGAATAGATTAAATAGGATTGTTATTGTTGTTAGACTAAAATTTAAATTTTTTAATTAAAGACTAGAAATCCTACTATGTGCATACAACTGGAGAAGCATTTAACTCCACTTTAATATGTTTTTTTAACAATTAGAATACTTACTTCTATTGTTTCTTCTCCACTTTATTATTCTCTCCAGTCTAGTGGAGGATCAAAATGATTATTTAATTTTTATATGGATAGTAATAATAACATCCAAAGTATGAGCAGCTAGAAATTAATCAAGAATTTAAACTAAAAGGATTCAAATACTACTGAATTAATTTATTTTGAGTTACTACAAAATTCAAAATTTACTATTTAAATATATTTCTCAAAGACAAAAAAAAAAATGTAATATATTCTTCACATCAATATAACTTATCCCTAAATTTTCACTTCAATATTTGCCTTTGGTACCATAACATGCATATAATGCAACTAAAGGAAAACAGAGTTAGTTAACAAATTTCTGGTATAACTAACTTATATTAGGATTTGTAATTACTATCGAAATAAAATACTTTTTTGGTTCCTAAAGTTTTTTTCCTAATAATTAAGGCGGAGAATATTTTTGTATACATGAAATTTTTATTTAAAAATTATGCAATGTATATTATTTTTAAATATAAATAAAATAAACAATCAATAAAAATAATTACACTATAACTAGTCTCAAAGTGTTCAAACCAGACAGACAACTACTAGTTATGCATTTGAAGTGGGTAAATATTTTAAATACACATATACATTTATATCTAGATTTTTTTTTAAATAATATATTTTTTTAAAAAAATTCAATATGAAGTATCAAAAATAAAAAGTCCGTGCAATTTAGTGAAAAAACCGTAACCCCGTCGCCCCCAAGCCCCCCAAAAGAAAGGAGTAGAAGTAGCAGAATTGGAAAGTCACACAGAAATTTACCTCTCCTATAATTAATTCCCCAAAAAAAATTAGCTTACTAGTTTTGTCCATGACTCTCTTCTCCAATACTTGTTCTTTCTCCTTTTCGATTTTCAACTCATTTGATCCTCAACACAGGGGTTGCCAAAAAACTGGGCTTCAAATCTCCCGCCATAATTACCACATTAATCTTCTCAGCTTCCAATACTGGCATCGCCTTTACAATTTGGACCAACGATTTTTGATCAGCCTCATGATTATTATTATTATTGTTGTTGTTTTCTCTCAAATGACCGGAGAGTTTCCAGTAAGAACATGCTAATATTAGAAGAGCTAAAGCTATTAAACCTAACATAGCTGCTAGGCCACCAAACAGATATGGGACTGGAGAATGCCATGGTGTTCTCTGTACAATTGCTGGTGGTGAAAATGAAGTTGTACCAAAGCCATTTCTTGCTCTCATTTTAAAATTAAAAAAAAAAAATCTATTTGGGGAAAGTTTGAAGGTATATTGGAGTGTAGAGAGGTGAATGGTGTATTTATAAGAGGAAGAATAAGTGGAAAGGAAAAAGAAAGTGGAAAATTAATATAGAAAAGTTAAAAGAGACAAAATATTAGAAGGTTTTAGTATTTGGATTGGATATGAAAATTTCGGTTTGAATTTTTATTTTTAAATTGAAGAAATTATCGTCCAAATCTAATTCAAATAATTCGAAATGGATTGGATATTTTATGTTCTATTTTGAATTAATGGACTTTTTGGATATTTTGAATTTTGATTTTTTAAGTCTTTAAAGCAGACGGTGATTATTAGTACTTACAATTTACCTAATAATTTGCTATTTAAAATGAGTAACTTTCTTTAGTTAATAGGAATTGAGGCCACCATCGCTCATCTTGTGTAATTCCAGGACTTGATACAACAGTGAGTAAGGTCGTACCGTATTAATCTATCGCTCAGAAATTCTGAATTTTCAGATATCTAAATATCCATGGTAGTGGATTCGATATTCAATTTGAAACTTAAATTTTAACAATAAAATTCAAAGTTCAACCAATAACTCAAAATAAAAGAATATTCAAAAATTTGATATTCATGTTGGCGCAAACTGTAGCCACCTTCATCAAAGGTCTCGAATTCAAGTCGTACTGATTATTGGTTACATGTTGCATTTGTTAATTAGAAAATATCTTATCCCTTAATATAATCTCAACGAAAATTCAAATTTAATCAAGTTTCAAATCCTATAAGAATACCAACATCAAATAAAAAATAAGGATATATTATATTTCTTTTTTATTTATATTTTCGATATAAACTTTAATTAATGATTTGAGAGAGGACGAACCTTTGTCGATTTGACTACTGCATTTTAGTGGTACAAACTACAAAATAAGTTGAAACAATTGAATTATAATCTCCACTCCTGTTCATCTTAGTGTTAGAGGGATATATATAACCGATATCTTATAATAATTTAATATTTTTTTAAAATGTTACAATTCGATATAAATATATGTATATATGAAATTTTTTATCATAATTATTTTGATTAATCTAACAAACTCTTTGATTGAAATTTGAAATTAAAATTATCATTATTATAGATATCATAATAATGAAAGTTAAAAGAGTACCACCAAATGCCCTTGATTCGCTAACAACTGTTCTGATGATCTTTCCCTAGCTAAGAATTAATTATTTTATTGTTAGTCTGTTTTGAAATTTGATTTAGGATTTGGAAATTCCATGGAGGACATCATGGCACCATTACCTTAAATAGTATGAGAATCGTATTTTTCAAACAAAAACATATCATCAAGTGTGCTAATCAGGCAACCCATTATAACGACATCTGATTCTTTTTTCGGTGGAAAATTGTGAAAAAGTTAAAATTTATCACGGTGATTAAATAGGGAAAAGATACATATAAAAAAATTCCATAGCACAAATGGAGAAAACACTTCGAGAAGTGTGTATGAAGTGGAATTAGACTGGAAGTGCGTGGCACCAACGATCAGGTCAATAGGAGTTCAATTCTACTATTTCGTATGTGAATTTTTTATGTCATTCATATTTTGGACTTAACGGAGTCAACGAAAAAGTAATTCGTTAAGTAAGGCCCGAAAAAATTATAATTAAAAGAATTTAAACTATAAAATTGCTAGGGAATCAATCTATCAATCTCAGCAAGTCACAATTGACTTGAGGCAGTTATAAAAATGTTCTAAACGTATAAAAATTGCGGGAATCACGGAAATAGTCCCCAAGGCTATTACAATATCCACCACTAAAGAAACTTTAGTCCGCGAAAGCTACGGAGGAAAGAGTACCCGAAGTCTGGAACAAACACAAACACAACAACTTACAGGATGCTTCCCAACCTCTCAACAACCTTCTCAACTGTACCACGCGTCCAATGAACTCATATAAAAAATATTTCTAGACCTGATCCGTCCACATTTTTCTTCAATAGCAGTCTTAAGGTCTATGGCACAAACTAACTAGTCGTCCAATCAAGCTGACTCGTGATAAAATGTATGGGATGAATCGGGCATATATAATAACGAACAAAGGAGATGTGGCCAGTAATTCTAAAGGTAGATTAATAATATACAAGAAACCCACTAATTTGTCCCGTGATCTCGCAAGGCCCTAACTAAGCCAGATATCCATAAGTCATCAGTATTAAACTCAAGAAGTAAAGTCTTCAATCTGTGGGCAACTCGATCTACTCTATGTAAGCTGACAAGTCTGCCTTTCTCTGTAGCATCTCGAATCGATCGGGCATCTGAGGTCAAGTCTCAATATTGCTATACCCACCAATCTGTATATGCAACACATACGATACATAACTTCGAATAGTACGATCTGAAAGCTAGGATGATAGTTGTCATTAAGATAAAGTCAATGACAGTCTGCTCCAGCTCCTACTCAGGAAATAGGGAGTCGCTGCGACAAACTACCTGGATTGCAGTGCTCGAACCTCACCTGTTGGTAGTTCAGGCAATGGGAATCAATCCCCAAACGGTCTCCTCTGGAAACTAGAACAACGACTTTCATCATATAAAGTTGTGTCAAGGCCAAACATCAGTCATCAAAAAAATCAAGGACACGAGCTCATAATGCATCCTAGGGAATCTAAATGACCCACTCATACTAGCTATTAATCTATGGGTGGCAATTTGGTACTGTACTGTCCTTAACAAATAGATAAATGAATCGGGTGCCGCTGTCTGAAATAACCCCCCCAAAACTACGAGCTCCTAAAGTAAAATCGACTAACAACATCACAAAAGGCAATTCACACTAACCGATAATCAATAATAAAAATAGGTACCATAAATGGCAGTTGACCTCGTTTACAAAGCCAACCCTACTTTTGGCTTGGAACTAAGACCAAGGTGACTATCTGGACCCCGATCATCAGAATCATCCTATCAAATCCTGTAATCAATAGGGAAATTGATCCAAAAAGCCCTCTAAAACACAAGGAAATAATCACCCCAAATTACTCTGTAATATTACCCACATATTGATAGTAGCCTCAAGTCACAACTATAAAATCAACAAAAGCCAACAATAAGAATAAACTCTAACTACTAATAGCCTTTTAACATTAGGTGCCCCTAACTCAGAACCTAGAAGCACCCCGACTTTTATACAAAGAACACGATCGCGGAACCAATCGTTGGTCCAAACACAGGAGAACACAACAGAAACCACATCCATAACCATTTATAAGGATCAAGAACGCACGACTGCATCAACTGACTAAGACCAAAAATGAAACATGAAACACGGAACTGGGCGTATGAAGTCCTTTGAGATATCACAATCTCAATCCACCAGAAAATGAGCACTACTGCCAACCAGCATAGCTACCTGCTTGTGGGCACAAGGACGAACCACCAACAACCACAACTGAGGGAACTCAAGAGATAACAGCAGACCCCATAATCCCTGCCATGTCTAAGGATAAGGATAATGCTCTTGCAGTCACTCCAAAACCGAAAAGAATGAAACAAAAGGGAGAT
>JBDJHY010246861.1:0-10739 GCA_039654485.1 Withania somnifera
ATTAATACTTGTTAGCATGATTCTTATGTGTTTTTTATGAACTCTTATTATTGAAATTTTTTTATTTCATCTTTAGTAGAACAAGAAATATCATGGTTTTGGCCTAAAATATCCTCAAGACTAGATTTATGCAAGAAATATGATCTTATAATGAATCATGAAACAAGTATTATGAACATGACAAGAAAATTATGGAGCTCTGTCTCAATTATGATTTAAGCTAAGGAAATCTAGATATGTCCTTTTTAAGATATTTTAAGAATATGAACAGATATATTTTAGGAGGATAAACTAAGCCCGTTAGTGAGGTGAAGTTAGTCTGAAACAGGGTTGCCTGCTCAGGTTCATTATGATTATTCTATTTAAGGATCCATAGCTAAGAATTACAAGTTTAGTCCTAGCGGTGGCCAGTTAGGGGAACTGATGTGGTAGTATTTTAAATCACACATTGCAATTAAAATTGTAAAAATATGCATGTTATTAAGTAACTTTTGTATGATTTAATGCATTTTTGTGTATTTGCAGGGTAAAGTTAATGTCCGGAACTTTAGAGCAAAATACAGAAAAAATGGACTTTTGAAGGCACTTTGGGCATTTTGTCTAATCCTAGTCGGTCGCCCAAGATGTGTATTCAGAAAGTACAATGTTTAATAGGAACAGATTATTTAAGGATTGGGCAGTTCTTCCAACCCCAGGCAGTTCTCCAAAGTGGGTTTCATCCAAGCCAAAGCTTACTGGTTAAAGGAGGAAATGGACAGAAGATTGTACGGTTCACCTAAGGACAAATGATTTTTCCAATGGGTTCCACCCAAATGGAATCCTACTATTCAAGAGAAGGAAACAGATAGTAGATCAGGCAGTTGGTCCGAGGATAGATGGCTCGCTGATGTTCCTCCCAAATCTGAGTGACAATGAATTCTAAGTTTCAGATATTACACTTGTACCCATGCACTATAAGTAGATATATTAGGTTATTTTGAAAGACAGTAAATTCTTAATTATTATTATTCTTTACACAACTTTTTTTACCTAATTTTGGGAGACTATAGTTGTTCCACTATTTTTTTCCACAAAAAAAAAAAGGTGTGGGAATTTTTTATCTTGGATTATTAATTACAATAAATTTAAAGACTATTTTATGGGTATGATACCTATTACATATTCTTCTTATTGTTGTGTTTTAACAATCAAGAGTAGTTAAACCACAACTCTAGGGTAATGGGATCCATGGGTGAAACGAAACTGGGGTTTTAATATTAATATGGTTCTTACATTTGACCAAGTGTATGGACACATTATCTCTACAGTTTAATGAATGTTTAGTGGTTGCAAACACTAGAACATGTCTAGGTTTAACAAGTACGAACACTGTGGTTAAAACTAGGAGATGAGATTATGATAAGAAATTCGGGGTGTTAACCTTCTTCTAATAAGTATTGTGGTAATAAGGGTAATAGTCTTAAGTTATTATGATGGAGACAAGCACTCTTTTACAGACCGACCTTGGTGTAAAACGTATTTATCAAGGATTATAGGTTGCAAAACACGTAGATAAATAACACTATCACTATAAATAACTCTGCACTTAGGAAAGATCGCAACACCATTAATTTCTATAACCTGCAGGTTTCCTGAAACCCTAGTGAACATAATCCTAGGTTTTCTCATCACTTGAACTCTTTTTAAAACTTATTTAAATATATAACCACATTCAATTGCAAAGAACATTCTATTACAAACCAATCCCCCTATTTATTTTTTATGTCTTATAAAAATAACAACTAAGTGACTAATTATTGATACTAGGCAAAAGAATAATACCATATTCCCTGTGGGATCGACCCCAACATTTTTGGGTTCTATAGTTGACCAATGACCATTTATAATTCTTTATGAGGTGTAATTTAAGAATTATCAGTGACTCTTTGCCAATGTGGGTTATAAGACATTCAACATTTTTGGTGTGGGTTTATGACACCTGACTCTACATAGCTCTTAGAGTAATTTCTTTTGGTTAGAAGAAACTCCCAACTTCATAAGTATGATTTTTAGACTAAAATAAATGCATTAACCTAAGCTTACATGATTTTTATTTACAATTTTAGAACAAGAAACAAGGTTTGTAGTTTTTAGCTTACTAAATTGTTTGGGTCATTTCAATGATTTACCTCTAGCCTTATGATATTTTCTCATGTTTTATGCATACATTCCTGTACCAGTACATTCGATATACTAACTTGTTTTGGCTGTATGTTATCATCAGGTAGATACAGGTATTCTAATCCACCTTCATGATTAGTAGAGTCTACATTCGAGACAGCTTGGTGAGTCCTCACCGGCCAGGGACCGTAGTTGATCTTGATATATTTATGCTTTTACTTTATTATGTTAAGAGATGATCAGGGATTGTCCTATCGTGTTGCCCTAGTTTTAGTAGAGGGTTTTGAGCATAGAGATAGTTGTTAGTAGTTTCTTATATTTTTCTTGTTTAGAGGCTTACTTATGGTGTTAGTTACACTTAATCATATTTATGACTTTATTAGAATTTTTTCCCTTGTTTATTTAGAATTCTTCTACTATACAATATGTGTATGAACAGGCTTAGGTACCAAGGGCTTGCTTGGGGTGCACTCAAGCATCCTTATCACTGTGTAAGGTCCAGGAGGTAGCCTCAGGATGTTACAAACTTGGTATCAGATACCAAGGGTTCAAGTGTCCTAGGGTATGTTGAAAATCACATTTAGTAGAGTCTCCCTTTATAGGTATGTTACGTGCCACACTTAGAATGGAGAGGCTAAAGAACATTTACGTAATAATCTTACCTTTTTTATGTCTTTTCTCATGCGATGGAATCTAACTCAAAACTTTTACTAATACGTGCTCTATTCTTCTAGATATTCATACCTCCTTGTAGACATCCTGTTCATAGGGCCACAACTAACAAGGCTCATGGTCGTCCTGCAAGGAATGCAGCCCAACTAGCTCCCGCAGTCCAAACAGAACAAGTCATCACTATATAATTCAGAGATAACATGCAGTGTTGGCCCAAGAAGTTACTACCTAGGTCAATAACCAAGTTGTTGTCCTATGCAGCTGGGAAATTCTACAATCAAAGATAGAGATTTTATCTGCATGACTCTATCTATGTTTATTGGGTCCAAGGTTGAGTAAGACCCCCTAACTTTTCGTATGAGTTAATAAAGATTCTTAATGTGATGCAAGTGAGTGGATCAGAAAGGGTTGATTTGGTATCTTATCATCTTAAGGATGTAGCTTGTATTTGGTAAACTTAGTGGAAGAAGTGTCGGGGTCCTTGTGCAGCTCCATTTACTTAGGAGATATTTTGAGTCTATTTTATAGATAGGTTCTTCCGTAGAGAGATGAGAGGGGCAAGGTTGAAGAGTTTATAAATTTGAGGAAGGGGACTATGTCTGTGAAAGAATATGGCCTAAAGTTTACCCAACTGTCTAGATATGCTCTAGAGATGGTTGTTGATCCAAGGTCTAGGATGAGTGAGTATGTTTCTAGTATTAATGACCTGGTAAAGAAAGAGTGAAAGACATATATATATCTATTAGGGACATAAATATCTTTATACTTATGATACACGCTCAACAAATGGAGGAAGAAAAGTTAAAGGAAAGGGAGAGGTAAAATAAAAGGGCTAGGTTTATTCAGTCTAGTTAGAGTCAGCAGTAGGGTTATGGTGGAGGAAACAGGTCTCAGTCTCAGCAGAGGTAGTCTCAGAAGGGGAAGTCATCTAGGTCTAAGTCTCAGGGTATCATTCAGTCCAACAGCATGAATTTTTCCACTTGCATTCAGTGTGGAAAAAAATTCATCCTGGGAGATGTTTGGTTAGACAAGATGGTTTTTTTGTTGTGTCCAGTTGGGTCACAAGATAGGAATTGTCTAGTACAAATAAAAGGAAATCAAAAAAATGAGAAATTTAGTATACAACATCAGCAGCTCTACTAACCCATAATGCTCAGTAGGTCTCTACTTCTGGGACTAATGAAGGGCAGCGCCAAAACTAGTTATACACACTAGGGTCCCTCTAGGACCAAAAAGAGTCACATGATATTGTTACTGGTGTGTTACAAGTCCTGTATATTGGTTCTTTGTATTGATGGATCTGAGGGACAACTTATATTTTGTTACACCATATGTTGTAATGAAGTTTGGGGTTAGTCCCAATTATCTTCTCAAATCTTTTTTAGTTTTGTATTCTAGTCGATGATTCCATAATAGCTAAAAGGGTCTACCGGAACTGCTTGGTTTCAGTTCTTGGGAGGGTCACCTCAACAGACTTATTAGAACTATATATGGTTGATTTTGATTTTATCCTTCGTATTAACTGGTTGTACCCTTTCTTTTCCTCTATTGATTGTAGAACCCAAATAGTCAAGTTTAAGTTTTTGGGTGAGCCAGCCGTAGAATGGGAGGTAGTTCCATTGATCCTAGGGGTTGTTTCATCTCTTACCTTAAAGAAAGAAAAATGATCTCCAAAGGTTGTATTTACTATATGGTTAAAGTTAAAGGCCTTGAGTTCGAGACTCCCACCATTCAGTCATTCCCAGTTTTTAGAGAATTTCCAACAGTTTTCCCAGATGATCTACTGGGTATTCCACTAGAATGGGTGACTGATTTCAGGATTGATCATCTTCCTAATACACAGAAGATACCATTCCTCCTCATAAAATGTCTCTAATATAACTTAAAAAGATCAAAGAATAGTTAGATGACCTATTAGACAAGGGGTTCATAGACACAGTGTTTCACCTTGGGGAGCCCCTATATTATTCATGCAAAATAAGACGGTTCTCTCCATATATTTATAGATTACCGACAGTTAAATAAAGTTACCATCAAGAAAAAATATCCCATTCCTAAAATTTGTGATCTACTTGACCAACTGTTGGGTGCTAGTGTCTTTACCAAGATAGATCTAAGGTCTGGTTACCATCAAATTAAGGTTAGCGAATATGATATCCCGAAGACTACCTTTCAAGCTTGTTATGGTCACTATGATTTTTTAGTCATTTATTTTAGATTGAGCAACTCCCTATCCATTTTCATGGATCTTATGAAAAGATTATTCAAGCCTCATATTGATTCCTTTATCATTGTCTTCATCAATGAAATCTTAGTCTATTCCTAGAGTGAGGAAGATCACGCTAATCATTTAAGGATTGTTCTACAAACCCTTATAGACCGTCAATTATATGCTAAATTTTCAAAGTGGGAGTTCTGGATTAAATATGTAGCTTTCTTCGTCTATTTTGTTTCTAGAGATGGTATCTAGGTTGATTCTTAAAAGATTGATGTTATGAAGAATTGTCCTAGACCTATATACCTGATTGAAATTAGAAGTTCCTTAAGATTAGCTGGGTACTATCGGAGATTTATTATTGTTCTTTCTACCTTAGAAGACCCTCATACCATATTTTTATAGAATAAAATTAATTTTGAATGTTTTGAATCTTTTGAGAAATATTTCAAGGACTTGAAAGATAGGTTTACTTCAGCTCTGGTGTTGACCCTTCCAGAGGGTAATGATAGGTTTGTAGTTATTGATATATTTCTCAGGTTGGTCTTGGTTGTGTCCTTATGCAGAATGGGAAAGTCTTAGCGTATGCTTCTGGGCAGCTCAAGGTCCATGAGAAAACTACCCGACTCATGAACTCGAGTTGGAAGCTGTATACTTTGTTCTTATGTTGTGGAGAGACTATTTATATGGTGTCTATGTGGATTTTTTCACTGTCCATAAAAGCCTCTAGTATGTATTTGACCAGAAGGATCTAAATCTTCATCAGAGAAGATGGTTGGAGTTACTCAAAGATTATAATATGAGTGTGGTATACCACCCTGGTAAGTCAAATGTCATAGTTGATGCCCTTAGCAGAGTTTCTATGGGTAGTTTGTCGTATATTAAGGGGATAAGAAGGATATTACTAGACATGTGCACTTGGGTGTCAGAATTATTAACTCTGATAACAGTGATATGTTGGTTATGCATGCATCTGAGTCTTATTTAGTAGTGGAGGTAAAGGAAAATCAGGATAGAGATCCATTATTTCATAAGCTAATGAGTAGTATTGGTAGGCATAAGGGGCAAGTTTTATCAAAAAGGGGAGATAGAGTATTAAGATCTGAGGGTCGATTATGTATTCCAAATGTGGATAATTTAAGGGAAAGGATCTTTTCAAAGGCTCAAAGTTCCAATTTTCCAGTCATCCTGGTTCCACTAAGATGTACAAAGATTTAAGGGGATTTTTTTAGTGGGAAGGAATAAAAAGGGACATAGCCAATATGTGGCTAAGTTTTTGAATTGCCAACAGGTGGAGGCTAACCATCAAAAGACATAAAGTGACATTAAGAGACTTTAGATTCCTACTTGGAAATGGGAGGTCATAAACATGGATTTTTTACTTTGTTGCCATGTATTAAGAAGCAAAAAGATTCTATTTGGGTAATTATGGATAAAATAACCAAGATCACTCATTTTCTACCTGTTCAAAATAAGATGAAAATCGGGGATTATGGTAGATTATACCTTCAAGAGCCTATTTGCATGTATCGTGTGACCTTGATCATCATTTCAGGCGGGAGTAATTAGTTTATTTTGCATTTCTGGAAGTTATTCCATATAGGTTTGGGTTTGCAAGTTCATCTCAGCACTGCTTTCCATGCACAAACAGATGGTCAGGATGAGCAGACCATTCAAACTCTAGAGGATATGCTAAGAGCTTTGCACACTTGATTTCAAGGTTCGTTGGTATAACCACCTTCCTTTGGTTGAATTTGCATATAATAATAGTTATTACTCCAGTGTCTGAATGGATCCATTTGAGGCCTTCTATGGGAGGAGGTGTAGATATTCTATTGGCTGGTTTGAGGTTGGTGATATACCTCTGATTGGTCCAGACTCTATATTTTGGGCTACTCGAAAAGTTAAACTGATTCGGGACAGGTTGAAAACAACTCAGAGCAGGTTAAAGTCATATATTGATGGTAGAAGGAGAGAATAGGAATTTAAGATAGGTTATAGGGTTTTATTGAAATTGTAACACAAGAAAAGTGTGATGCAGTTTGGAAAGAAAAGGAAGCTTAGTCCCCATTTTGTTAGCCCATACCAGATTGTGAGAAGGGTAAGCCATGTGGCCTATGAGTTAGATCTACTAGTTGAGTTTGCAGCAGTACATCCGGTGTTCTATGTGTCTCTTCTAAGGAAAGTGATCCTTCGCTTGTTGTTATTGTTGATATCATAGCCATTAAGGTTAATGTCCCCTATAAATAAGTGTCAGTCCAGATTCTAGATAGGCAGGTTCGCAGACTTCGGAATAAGGAAATGGCCACAGTTAAGGTTTTGTGGAGAAATCAAGTAGTTGAGGGTGCTACATGGGAGCAGAGGATGATATGATGAAGTAATACCCTCAGCTTTTTCCTTCCAGCTCTGAACAAGAATAAGGTAACCACCTCTGAAAATTTTAGTTTTTCTTCCAATTTCATACTATGAACTAGTGTTAGTACTTTTTGTTCATGTTTCTATGTCAAGTCAAATTAAACCACATATAGTTTCAGCTAATAGCTCAATGTCATGCTTATTTCAGTTTAGTCCTCATGTTTTATGAAAATCACTACCTGTCTAGTCTTTCAAGATTAAAGCATGACTCTCATCATCATTCGAGGAATGACCTTCAAGAGAGAGATATTGTAACACCTCAAAAACCACCCTAACACATTCCTATGGCTAAACAAAGATGTTGGAAATATCTTATTGAAATCTTGAACTAATCAGCTTCCACAGACAGGTCCATAGACTGTAGACTAGTTCCACATACCGTGGAACCTCCAGTGGTTCCTTTCTAATAGACGGACCGTGCTACGGTCGATCATCCTCATCCACAGATTATGAAAGGTCCTATGGAACTCATCCACATTCAAGGAATTTCACAACCGTTCCATGATCCATGGAGGCTTTTCACAGACCATGAATGGGTCCATGAAAACTCTCCAGTGAGTCCAGAATAGGGTCATGGTTCCACAAATTATCTCACAGATCGTGGAACCATATGACGGTCCATGGAGTGATCCATATAAAGGTCCTAATTCTTTCCTTAACTAATTTTTCCCAGGGTTGTTTTGGACATTTAATATTCTTAAACCACTAATCCCATGTCATTTTAAGATTTATTAATCCTCCTATAAATAGGCTAAACCTTTATTTCCTCATTTTTCATAAACAAGAGACAACACGAGATTCAAAAATATCTTCAAGGACAAGTTCTTCAAGTTCAAGGATTCCAAATCCTAGGGTTCCGGTTCTTTAAATTTCCTCAAGATCTTCCCACAGGTTTTTCTCAATTAAGGTTCGGGAGTATTTAGTGAGAGTTCCTTTCACTCTCATGCCCAAAAACTCTTGTTTTATGAAATTAAGCGTTGTTTCATTCTAGGGTTTGAAGACCCAAATTTATGATTTGTTCATTAACTATTTTTATGCTTTCAATATGCAGTATCCATGTGAATTAAGTCTTTTTAGCATGATTTTCATGTCTTTTCCATGAACTCTTATTATTGAACATATTTTGACTTGATCCTTTAGTGAAATAAGAAATATCATGGTTTTAACCTGAAAAATACTCAAGACCAAATTTATGCACACCATATAATCGTATTATGAACCATGAAATAAGTACTATGATCAAGTCAAGAAAATTATGGAGCCCTGGCTCACTTATAATTTAAGCTACAAGCATCTAGATATGTCCTTTTAAAGATATTTTAGGAATATGAGCACATATATTTTGGGAGGATTATTAAGCATAGATAAGATTAACTAAGCCTGTTAGTGAGGTGAACATAGTCTGAAACTGGGTTTCCCACTCTGGTTCATTATGATTACTATAGTTAAGGATACTTAGCTTAGAATTACAAGTTTAGTCCTAGTCGTGATAATTTATCTTGACTGTTTTCCAATGTGCGTTATAAGACATTGGAAATTTTTCTGTGTGGGTTTATGGCACCGGACTCTATGTAGCTCATAGAGTAGTTTCAAAAGGTTAGAAGAAACTCTCAACTTCATGACTTAGATTTTTAGACTAAATTAAATGTATTGACCTAAGTTGACATGATTTGTATTTATGGTTTCAAAATAAGAAATAAGGTCTATACTTTTTGGCTTACTAAATTACTTGGGTCATTACATTAGCCTTATGATATTTTCTCATATTTTATGGATACATTTCCATACTAGTATATTCGATGTACTGACCCATTTTGGATGTATATTATCATTATACAAATACATCTTTTTCGTTCCACCCTAGTGATCAGTAGAGTCTAGAGACAGCTTGGTGAGCCTCACTAGACAGGGACCAAATCTTATCTTCATTTTCTTTATGCTTTTACTTTCTTTTGTTGAGATCTAATTGGGGTTGTCCCAGTGGTTCACCCTAGTCTTAGTAGAGGTTATTAGGCATAGAGTTAGTAGTTCTTATATTTTTCCTGTTTCGAGGCTTACTTATGGTGTTAGTTACATTAATCATTTTTATGACATCCTTAGAAGTTTATCCCTTGTTTATTTAGAATGCTTCTGACATATGTTATGTGTATGAACATGTACAGGTACCAAGGGCTTGCTTGGGCTTAGTCGTGTGTCCTTAGCATTGTGTAACATCCATAAGGTAGCCTCGAGGCATTACACATCCTATTGTCTTGAATGATTTCTATAAATTATTGCATTATTATATCATTTTTCATGATTGCATTAAATTTTCATCAAGATTTGGATAAATTGTTAACTTAACTTGTTCAATACATGAAGGTTTAAACTATCTGATTCATGATAGGATTTTTGGGTAACATTATGAAATTTAAGAAATTGTTTTAAGTATTTTCCTAAGTTGTAGGCCTAGACACGATTTCACTAAAATACGAAAATTTGATGATGGTTGCCCAAAGAGGTATTTCAATTAAATATTTTTTAAAATGGTCAGTTCAGGAGCAGTGGTATGTTTTGGGAGTAGTATTAACACCGAGCGAATTAGGTTGAAATACTTGATCCCAGACCTATGTTTCCAATCATAGGATGAAATTTTTCCTAAAAGGCATTATTATGACAGACCCGGATTAGTTAGATCCACTAGGTTACTTGTTAGGTTCTGAGCCTGTGATGGAGAAAGTACTCTCTTCAGCTGATAGTTTGTTAAATTCCATGGCTTCTTACGTGGTCTTACATGCCGGTTATATAACCTCTCACAAATGGCTAAATGTCATTTATTTAAAATTACAATTTATTATTTGAAATAGAGTATGTTTCTTGCACTGTCAAAATTATATAACTCTCTTTTCGAGGAATTGATTATAAAATTGTATTTGATCATGCATTGCATAGCTCATTCATGGTTAACTTTTACTTGCATTGCTCATATTAATATTGCATGTTATTGTTCCGCTTACTCAGTATATTTTATGTTCTGATAGTATACTCTTTTGCTACAACATTTTACATGTAGGCCAGTCCAGCCATTCTTAGGCTAACGGTTGACCGAATCTACTACTGTTAGTTGTTTATAGACTTGGTAAGTTCCCATGAATTGTGTAGTGTCCCTTAGATCTGATCCATTTATGTGATTCCCACATTTTCTATACATTTAGAGAATATTAGGACTACCCCAAGTCATTTATGACTTGCTAGTATCGATTGGTTGGATCTCTGGTGGTTCTACGGGCTAAATTCT
>JBDJHY010246872.1:0-10739 GCA_039654485.1 Withania somnifera
GAATTCACTTCTCAATTCCACTATTTTAAGGTTAAGGCTTCAAAATAAGGAAATTGAGATAATAAAAAATAGAACTTCCAGGGAACCAAACTAGCGGTAAAGTTATAAATTACTAGGGGAAGCTAACATAAGAATCTAATCATAGAGGAAGCTAAAAGGTATGTAAATGACCACCCGGGTCATTACAACAACCACCACTAAATAAGACTTTCATACTCGAAAGTCAAGGAAAAAGTAGTACCTAAAGTCTTGAAAAGATGTTGATACTAGGCTTGTATATCACAATCTGTATTCCATATAGCCTTCTCGACTGGTCGATGCGCCCAACGAACCTTCACAACCAGGATACCTAAGGATCTGAACCACCTCAAATCCCTGTTTATAATGGACTATGGCTCATCAGTATGAGTCAACCTGTCATCTATCTGCGTAGACTCTCGGAAAAGCACATGAGATAGGTCTAGCATAAACAGGTGAAACATAGATACGTGAAATATCGAATGGAAAATAACTAACTCTAGAGGTAGGGAAAGTCTATAGGAACATCTCTAATCCTCTGAGTGATCTCATAAGGACCAATATACCACAGACTAAGCTTACCCAGCCTATTAAATCTCATAACACCATTTATGGGAGACTTGGAGATAGACCCAGTCACCGCTAAACTTTAAAGGCCAAAGCAACGATTTGCATAAGACTTCTACCTTCTTTGAGTGGCCCGAAGTCGATCCTGGATAACTATGACCCTATCCATGGTATCCAGAAGACAAACATAACATAAGGTTGAAGCCTTTCTACCACAAAACCAATCAACGGGTAGTCTGTAATAACTACCATACAAGGCCTCAAATAGTGTAATATAAATGCCGAAATGGTAACTATTATTATACAAGAAATTTGCTAAATCCAAATAACTATCCCAAGTACATCCAAAATGAAAGGCCCAAGCCCACAACATATCCTGAAGTAATTGAATAGACCTCTCGAACTACCCATCAGTTTGAGAGTGAAATGTTATACTCAAGGCAACCTCTGTACCCATCTCCCTTTGAACTGACCTCCAAAATTGTAAGATAAATTGATTACCCCTTTCAGATATAATAGAAATTGGCATCCTATGAAGTCTAACCACTTAGAGAACATACAATACAACCAAGACCTCAGCATCCCAAGATGAATGTGTTGGTAGGAAATGAGCTAATTTGTTCAATCAATCCACGATAAACCAAATACAATCATGCCCATAAGATTTTTGGGGAAACACTGAACTGAAATTAATAGTAATCCTCTTCCACTTCCCCTTGGGAATAAGGAGGCTCTAAAGCTCACCATTGATCCTCTGGTGTTCAAACATCACCTACTGACGGTTCAACTATGGAGACAAATGTATTTTATACTTCTTTTCAAACCCCACCACCAGTAATACTTTCTTAAATCACGGTACATCTTAGAAATAATCGGATGGATAGAGTATATGGAGAAATAAGCCTCACGTAATAGATTCTGAATTAACCCACTAACTTTCAGAACAACCAGGCGACTATGGAACTATGAAGAACCATCAAAATCCATCGTCGCCTAATGAAATCACCCCTTAAAACCCTCTCTCTCATATGAACTAAATAGGGATCCTTGTACAGAAGCTACCAAATCTGATCAAATAAATATAACCTAACCTCAATATGTAGAATAACCAGGTCCTATGCCAAAATATCCAATCTAACTAGCATATTGGCCAATGACTGAATGTCTTTATCCAAAGCCCTCTCAAAAATAGATATAGAGGATATGCTACCCATACATACTACCTAGAGGCTCAAGGCATCTACAACAAAATTAGCCTTTCCAGGGTAATATAGAATACTCAAATCATAGTCATTTAGGAGCTCAACCCACCTCAAATGTCTTAAGTTAAGATCCTTCTAACACAAAACATACTACAAGTTGTGATGATCAGTATAAATCACACAATGGACACCATATAGATAGTGCCTCAATATCTTAAGCACGAAAATTGCCTTTGCAAACTCAAAGTCATGGGTTGGGTAGTTGCTCTCATGATCCTTTAACTTCCTCGAAGAATAATCTGTAACATGACCCTTTTACATCAGAACACAACCTAACCCAACCTGAAACATCACAATAAACTACATAGGGCTGAAATTCAACTGGCAAGGCAAGAACTTGGACAATAGTAGCAACTGCTTTAGCCTCATAAATCTAGACTCTCACTCAGCTAACCACTAGAAGGGAATGTCCTTCCATATTAGTCTAGTCAAAAGAGTTGTGATAGAAAAAAACTCTAAACAAATTGCAGGTAATACCCAGCTAACACAAGAAAGTTGTGTATATTTGAAGATGTGGTAGGATGAGGCCGATCACTAACCATGGTAAACTTATTCGGATCAACACTAATACCAGCATCCGTTACCACATAGCTAATAAAAGTAACAGACTCAAGATAAAACTCACACTTTGAGAACTTGGGTAAAGCCACTCAATCCTCAAAGTTTGGAGCACTATATTCAGGTGCTCCTTATGCTCTGCCTGACTCTGTGGGTAAACCAATATGTTATTAATTAATATGATAAAAAAAGAGTCAAAATAGGGCCATAATACTTAGGTCATCAAATCCTTAAAGGCTACGGGGGCATTAGTCATTCCAAAAAACATCAAAAAAATCTTATAATGTGCATACCTCATCAAAAAGGTTGTCTTCAAGATATCCTAAGATTGAATCCTCAATTTATGATAAACGAATCTCAAATCAATTTTAGACAACACTGTGTCGCCTTAGCTAATCAAATACTTCGTTAATGCATGATAGATGGTACTTATTCTTAATATTCATCTTGTTTAGCTACCTATAGTCAATACACATCCACATTGACCCATCCTTTTTCTTCAGAAACAACATTAGGGCACCCAATGTGATACACTAGGAAGGATGAAGCCTCTGTCAAGAATATCCCACATCTGAACACTCAACTCATGAATCTCTATTGGAGCCATACATTAAGGGAAACTAGAAATGGTTCTGGTATATAGATCAACCTCAATAGAAAAATCGATAACGCATTCGAGCGGGAGGCTAGGTAAATTGATAGGGAACACATCCATGAACAAACCACTTGTACAGAATCAAAGGAGGTAAAATCAGCACTAACATCTGTAATGTAGCTTAAGTATGCATAAAAACCTCTGTTAATGAGTCTACGATCATAAAAATAAGAGATAAGCCAAACCAAGGAGTGGATAGTGGGCTCACGCCACACCACATAAGTATATCGGGCACAGATAAGGTCACGACCTTGGCATAGTAATCTAGGACCACATGGTAAGGGTACAACATTTTTAGCTATATTAAGTTGGCTCGAGTTTTGTAACCCTGAATATTTATAAAACATTATTTATATATCAAATCCACCACTAAGGCCATGCCTAGTAGGTAGACACACCTAGAGGCACAAATATTGGTTCTCTAGAAACACCTAAATGAGCAATAAAATATATAGATACATATGATAAAGTCAATCCAGGACCAAATAAGGTTAAGGTAGTGTGCCCACAGACAAGTAATATACCATTGAAAATAATATCTACTGCCTCAGCCTCAGATTTGTACGGAATTGCATATAGTTGACAATGCCCCTACCCAACTATTGTTCTCCATCCCTACCTATCGCTCCCCCTCTATGTACTTCTCTAATGGCTGTGTGAGGGGCTCAGTTTTGACCTCTATCTTGTGGTACCATCTGTAATGATTAGGTAGGAAAGATTGTATAGCCCTGTACTGATGGTAATCCCTGGAAAAGTGGTCTCTACCCATAAAACTAAGAAACCCTCTATATATTGATCTCTAGTAGCCCTAGTACAGTCTCTTTTATAATGATCCACCTTCCTGTAATCAAAATAGTAACTCTTATCTCTACTTTGATTGCGGGACCTTAAATCTGGCCTTGTAAACCTGAAGCTGAGCCCCTAGAGGGCAGGATACTCTGTCCTCTATCATAAGAGTATAATGAAGGATGAAATGACCTCTTCCATCATAATATCTTCTTATGGATTCAAAACCTGAATAGCTTCCCTAGTGGCGTTGTGTCTTCTCATTACCTCTTTGGACATAGTGAGCTAGAATCTCCATACTGCGGGCATGGGTCAGAAATATTCAAGAAGGCTTTATTTAAAACCAATATCCACTCTAGCTAACCTCATAGACCTAATCTCAACCCATAATAAAAATGGCAAATCCGCTCCTCCTCTGTAGGAAATAACTCACACCATGTCCAGAAAGCTCAATGAACAAGGACTTATACTTTAAAACTATCATGGTACCCTACTGTAGACCTGTGAGCTGAGCTATTAATAACTACCATGCACTCCTAGGAATATACTTGGACATAAAGGCCTCTCTAAACTATCTCAAAGTCAATAAAGCTAAACCAGGTGTCCTGCGATCTCTATACACCCTCCACTAGTGACTAGAGGTACCATCAAGAAAATAAGAGGTAAAATCAACCCTGTGTGTCTCCAACAACTCTAAAGTCCTCAAGAACTACTCAAAGGAATCTATAATATCATGGGGTTCCTTCCCCTCTGCTCTAGAGAACCTAGTGCGTGCCATCCGTAAGAAGTGGTCCAACATCTTCCTTACCTCAGAGGTTGGTATAGTAGGAGTTGGCATTGATATAGATGCAGTAGGAGTTTGATTTGGTGCGGTAGGCTATATATGTAGTTCTTTTAGGGCTGTATATACTGGGAAGGAGGTACACCATGTACTGCTCTATGGGTAGACGATTGTGGCACATCCGTTGGTGGCCCACCAATCATCTATGACATCTACCATAACAAGTATCTAAAAGCATCAGGCGGTGGATGTGTGAACTATGGAAGGAGTACAAGAGAGGTATACAACTAAGTAATGGATGGAGGAGTACAATACGATTAAACACCCCCTACTATCCCCTCCTGATCTACCAGTGAAGGGGCTTGATCCATGGAGGAAGCTTAGGTGAGCACCATCTATGAAAGAGTGAAGCCAAGGTTAGTTTTTTAGAAATGGTAAAAAAGTCAACACAAGACAAGGAAAAAAAGGTAAATATTTCCTAAGGTACCCTATTGGCTCTGGTAGATTCGATACAGATGTCTACATACCAATTATCATGACTCTACTATGTACTTGTTCCAAATGCAAAAGAGAGGTGAACTTAAGCTCTGTACTGCTCTTTCATGACCCAAACTTGAGTCATGATGGAATCAACAACCCACCCATAAAAAATACTGTCCCTACAGCCCAGAGCTACATGCAATGTGTCATAACCACTCAGATCTACCAACAGGAAATAAAATAACGTAAATAAACCAACAATAGAAAGAGGTATATATAAACCTTTCCCAAAACCTGGTGTGAATGGCATATGGAGATAGAAATCAAGTATCCAAAAGAGATATATATACATATACAAGTTCGTATAAAATTAGTACTATCCAAGGCCTGCTATGAAAAAAATAAAGAAAGCTACAACAGCTGAAAGACACAATCATCTCGGATGCCAAAGCTCACCTTAGTCTTCATAGGACAACAATTTACTCAGCGTGATCATGTTTATTTCAATGAACCTTACTAGTATATTCATCATAAAAATTATGCAGATGTGTAGTATGAGTACGAATACATGGGTAACTAGTAGTCATCATAGGCCAACTAGACTAAAATAAGGTATAAATAAAGTAACATTGAGGAAAGTAAATCAGTTCAATAAGAGCAGGTAAGTAGTATGAAACTAACTACGCAGCCAGGGATAGTACAAGTATAGAAGATAACTATGAATAACAGAAAGGAACATATGAGATCTAAGAAAGCAAGTCTATGTACTACTATCTTACATGAGAATCATACGAGCACATAGTATCGAGAAATAAAGCATAGAAATCATACCTGGACTCTAACTGAGTATACTAGTACTAAAGCAATAGTTAAAGGCACAAATGACTAATATGGCATGGATATAAATAAAGAAAAGAGTTGGTATAACCTAAAATACCTCCATAAGACCGCATGATACTGAAAGAAAGAAAACATACAAAACCTACCTGATGCCCCATTCTATCAATAGGTGCAAGCAATACAAACAAGAACTCATCGTGATTTCCCCCTTGAGCTTGGATGGCATAACCCAACTTGAATATGATGAATGCAAGGGGATGATGATAGAAGAACTCAGGAAATGCCTATACAAATTTGAGACCATGCCTCCAGCCTATCTCTTAGGGCCCGTGCTCGAGTCTGTACCTCAAAGATAAAAAGAAGATTCACAACTAGAAATCTTCTAATACTTCTCTCCATTTATGGATTTATAGAGAATATTCTTAGCGTGGAGTTTATTTGAATAATATCCATCTACTTATCTATGTAGTTTTATGATGAAGGAGTAATATCACTCTCAGATCCATCTTTGTTTTTGTGTTAAGGAATTGGTGAAGTCGCATTTTTTCACCCTCTATGATTTGACATCATATGACTCAGACATACTTATTTTCCAATGAAATAAATGTTTTTAATTAAAATAAGGCAGTCTTGATCCATATTTTCCCTCTTGAAATAATGTTCTAGCAATGTGTTGAGCCATGAACTTTACTCACTTATTGTTAGGAATGAATGTGAGACCTTTCTCTGATACCAATTGAAAGTGTGAGGGGTGAATTGAAATTTTTCTTCTCCCTTAGTCGATTCTATGGATGATATAGTTGACCCTTACTATAGCATGATGTATAAATAATATAGAACTGTGCAGAAAGCAAAATGTAATCACAAAATTTTTATACTGACTGAGGGTCAAAATGAGCCTTAATCTAATCCCCTTGGGTTAAGGAGGGTTCCATTATTTGCTTTATCCTTTACTAAGTTTGACACCAATGATTGAGTCTAACTAAGAACTCAATCCCACAATTCTAAGAATATAAAAAAACCTATCCACATAATACTGAGTCTGTTAGGATCTCAACGGATACGTAAGAAACTACTGAATCTTTTAGGAGCTCAGCGTACATATATGACATACTGATTCTGTTAGGAGCTTAGCGAACACACACAACTTTTTGAGTGTGTTGGGAGCCCAACAATGACATAAGATTTCTTACTAAGTATGTTTGACTCAGTTAGACCTCAATGAATATTGAGTCTATTAGGATCCCAGTAAACACAATACTTTACTGCTATGCCTCCCTAGAGTTTTTTTTTTTTTGTCTACACTGTATACACTATGTGATATAATGCTTATTAAAAGCAAAAAAAGAAAAAAATTGAAGACTTATAGAGCATACTTCTCCTCTTGAATAATACTCCCTTGTATAGATGTGGGAACTAGACGTTAAAACCCGAAGGTATAGATAATTGAAAAGAGTTTAAGAGGGTGGAATCTTTTCTAAGAATAAGGGAACATCAAATCAATGATTTTTTTTATTTTCTTGTTCGTTTGATCCATTGATCTTCATTACTTCGAAGAGAAGATTGTCAACAGTAACTTGTGTGCTTTAATGATCAACTTCTTTCTAATTAAGTATTAACTCATCCTGTTTAAGAATCCAACATCTTCCAATGTAATACTATTAGTTCTCATTTTAGCTGTATCATCTTCCATCATTTAATGAAGTGTCAATATGTTCTTTTACTTCTTTCATCTATTAAGGAGTATGTGATGAACCCTTTCTTATTTTCATAAAAGGACTTGTAGTATTGTTTTCATTCATCAAAGTTAGCACTAACACAAAATAACCTGGGTAGTCTTAAAAATAAACCAAGATCTCTTTCTAGGACCAAAATTACCTCCGAACTCCAACATAATCATCAAATTTTGAATCCGAGCACTCTAACCTCAAATGTTTGACCCAAGTCAAACATTTTCCTTCAACTTCCATATTATACTGTCAAACTTCCTAAACACAACACAAAAGGAAAAAAATGAAAATGAAGGTCCTCCTAGGAAAAAATCGACATTCAAAAACTGAAGGAACTCGAGAATTTTCAATTCAAGGCGTAGAACTTTGGATATTGACTAAATTAAAATATGTAAAACTTAGAACCTTCCGAAGTCAAATTTTCTAAAAACTATCAACCAACCCTTCGATTTCATTAGACCAGCCAAATAAACTTAATATGATATGATGCAACAACGACATACGATAAAATGGTAATTTGCGCCAAAAAAGAAAAATAACTTGAACGGCCATTTCATTTTCCACCACTAAAAATCATGTTTGTCCTCGATTACAAGAGAAGAATGAAGCTCTAACAATACCAGGAGTCTGAGGCATAACATACAAATTCAGTTTCAACTTTCCAAGTGAACCTCAAAAAATGACACTACCATGATATGCCATAATTATGAACTTTTGATTGAAAACTAAGATTTTGCACATCAAAGATAGCCAATGGAAACAACATTAAAATAGTCGATGTACTCCAGTGCTTCCGAGATGATCAAGATATCAAAGGTTACTCCACAAATCCAAACAAACCTAGAAGTCTATAAACCTTCAAAAAATCATGAAACGGAATTATTTTCTAATCCAATCCTAATTTTCTAGACCAATATCACCCAAAACCGAATATGAATCCAAAGATTAACTATGGCTCACCCACAAGGTGAAAACACCATGACTATGTCATGACCCGAATACTGAGTTGTGATGGCTTCGACATCCAACCAGTAGAAAAGCCTAGCCCCGGCTCGGAGAATCTAGCGATGAGCCAGTACCAAGGACCAAAAGAGAAAAAAAGGGAGATAATTAGAAGAAAGAAAACATCATATAGAAACACACATCCAAAACTAACTCCCCAGAACCTTGTATTGTAGTTATAGAGAATCTATATGCATATAACTACAAAAGAAAAACCCAAAACTACAAAATACCTATCTAGGATCCAACAAGGATAACTCTGATAACGAAAGACAAACTAGCCAGCAAGGATGCTCACTGCTCATCAAAATCTCCCGGAACAATACCAACTATCTTACAGGATCGCATCTACTCTGCTGACTTAAAACTATGATATGCTTCACAAAAAGATGCAAAAGTGTAGCATGAGTACAAAAACTATAGGTACCCAGTAGGCATCATAGGACGAATTGACAAAAGTAATCATAAGCAACATAAAGAGCGATCAAGAGCAAATAAGGTAGTGGTACATAATGCATAAAAAAATAGGGTAACTATAGTAATAGCTAGTAAGTACAATGTAGGGGAATCGATTAATGGGTGCATTATTAGTTAATCAAGTATGAAGTCATTATCACAGTGTGAAACTTAGACACTAGACCACAAGCAGATCATGACCAAACACGACATGTACATGGAGTCCAATGTAACCAACCCAAGGAAGGACCAATAAGAGAGTACAACAATTAGCAAGCTAAGAAAACATCAATACAATAAGTGCACGAATGGTACTCACTATAGATAGAAGGAGTAACAAAGGCTTTTAACTGATATCCCATACTAGCAGTATATAACCAGGCAACCAAATAACTGAACATGTACTCCCCCCATAAGTCTCTATGAGTACAAATCGATACTTAGGGAGGAAATGCAAAGGGGTTCTAGAAAAGTAACAGTTCACAAAAGTAATCCCACATGCTCCTCCCACAATAATAAGGCACACGAGGTAGGACCCACAGAGGACTCAAATCGCTACCATTACTCACCCGTATACCCCTTCCCTAGGCTGCACATCATGCCCAAAGCTAGAGACCCTGGCTGATAGGGCCCATAGAGGGACTCGAATCCTCATGCGAACCTCGTAACCCAAAGGGACTCAAACCTGTATATCATATCTCAGTGGAACTCAAGTCCATCCAACTAGGAGAATAAAAAAAACAGTGAAATCAAACTATTTTTTTGTAGGAAATAACAAAAATCTGAGTGTCATTGAGAAAATAGATCAGGTGTGTGAGAAGATAGCTCCGTACTTCTTCAAAATTTTTAGATACATATATTTATATTTGAAATTAGATTTTAGCTATTACTCTATGAAACTCTAGTTATCTTTTAAAAAATTAATGCATGCTCACAATACCGAATAAATCAATATGTTAAATTGATCTATGGATATTAAATCGAATCCATAAAATGACTGCAAAGACATAGTCATAAGGTACCTCCTCTCTTAGCCCTCTACGATCTCGATCCATCAGTAATCGCACCAAAGATACCAAAACTGCACAGAGGGCCTCTCTAGGGCCCACTACACACCCATACAGGGGGAAACCTGAAGCTATCATAGCACAAGCCAGTACAATCCAGTACCAATCTAGGGACCAATATCATCACATAGGGATGCTAACTATGCAGCAAAGTAATTGATCGCCTAAACTACCATCACAAAAGAATGCTAACTATGCAGCATAGTGATATCCATTTATTTAAAGAAACGTGACCAAACATATCCTAATCATATGCAAAACTTCAGGTAGAACACAAATTAACTAGCCTACCTAGATTGGTTTAAACAACCTAAATAAGGGATAGCTACAAAGCTCTAACCACTAGCATAATCTCCTCCCAATTAGTATACGTTCCAGAGTTAGCATATAAACAATACGTACAAAAGGTTATACTCCTCCCCCAACCTTGCTTTGTTTTAGAGCCAGCGTGTAACACACGAGTAAGGCAACATAAACCATGGTAATTGACTAAGTTACAAGCTAGCTAAGTAGGCCATAGTCGTAAAAATAAGTATA
>JBDJHY010246883.1:0-10738 GCA_039654485.1 Withania somnifera
ACGGACTACAGGGTTTGGTTCTCCTACTTGGTGGATAGTAGGTGCCATCATGACTCCGAGAAGTCGGGTCGTGACACATACATATGAACACCATACAAGTAGAGTCTTTATATATTCAATGTAAACACTATAACTACCAGCTCAAGGTCATGAGTCGTGTAGTTCTCCTCATAAGATTTAAGTTTTCTGGAGGCATACTTTATCACTTTTTCATTCTACGTCATCATACAACTGAGTCCCACTTGGGAAGAATCATAATATACAAAAAACCCTTCATACCCTCTAGTAGGGTCAACACCAGGTAGAATTCAATTGAGTTTTCAACTCCTAAAAACTCTTTTCTCAGTTATCAAACCATTAAAATCTGACCTCCTTCTTGGTTAATATAGTTAAAGGAGAATTTATGGATGATCACCCCTCTGTAAATCTATTTAATGCATTTATTTTGTAAAAAATTACCTAGATACCTTTGCTAGAAACAACATGACAAAGGAAGGCAACAAATATCAGTTGAAACTCACATCTAGAGAGATTTACATACAACTGGAGATCTTGAAGTATCTAATGAAAAATTCCTAGTTGATTAGCATGGTCCTCCTTACTATGGAATAAACCAGAATACCACATATAACAACAATCAGGAACATGTCCATGTTCTTCTTCAACACCCTACTTATAAGGTCCATGAAGGCTGTAGGAACATTGTTTAGTTTATACTTTTGTGGGAATTTGTATATGTATATATATTATGGATACTCTGAATTTGTAGCTCTATAACTATGATATCAATATTTGGGCAGGGTTGTGTATATATGTATGTTGTTGATGACCATTTCTTCTATTTGTTGCTTATTATTGGTTTTGAGCTATGATATTAACTATTGCTTGTCGCTCTGGGATATAGGCTTAGGCTTCCCTGCAGGTGGGTTATAGGCTATATCATAATCCAATTTTTGGATTGAGGAAGAGTGGAATCAAAGCTTAGGTTCACCATTTCTTTGGCATTAGAGCAAGTACCTAGTAAAGTCCTACGAATCGGTACTAGAGGTTTGTATCCAACATTCTGGACTATATAGGGTACCTTAGGAAATCTTTATTCTCTTGGTTTTTTAGTGTACGTTTTCATTTGTATTATTTTTTAAGTAATCACTTGACTTCACTTTTTCATAGATTGTACATACCTATTCCTTCTCCATCGACAGAGGCCTTACCCCCATCAGATTGTGAAACCTGCCTGAGGTTCAGGAGGGAGTTATTAAGAGTATCTACAAGATCAGTACTCTTCTTTGTTCATCTCATCCTAAATTAACTATAGTAGACCCACAAATTCAGCCACAACCGGCTTATATGCCTACACAACTATTTACACAACCACTACCAGCCATGATCCATCAGATGTTGTGGAAGATGTTATAGATGTTCGTGATATACTGCAAGGCACCCCAACATTAAACTCAGAGTGTGGTGCAAGATATTCTACCTTCTTAGGTATATACAGCCCTAGAAGTACTGCCTATTCAACCTGTGTCATCAATACAACTCGCTCTTGCATCTGATTCAATACAAAATCTAATTATTCAAACCTCTGAGGTGGGGAAGATGTTGGATCATTTCTTCTAGATTTCACTAGCTAGGTTCACTGGAGTAGAGGCGCAGGACCCTCATGATTTTGTAGCTGTATATGCAGAGAGATTGAGGATTTTAGATTTACTTGAGGCACATGGGCTTGACTTTACTGCTTATTTGTTTAAGGGGTCTTCCAGTCATTGGTGGAGGGTGTAAAAAGATCACAAACTACCAAGCTCAACTCCACTAACTTGGAGATAGTTCAGAAAGGTCTTTATTGCCAAGTATGTGCTAAGAGCATATGAGAGTTTCCATGGGATTATTTTGAAGGCCTACAAAATTGTGATATGACAGTTTCTGAGTACGAAGCATGGTTTATTAATCTTTCTGAGAGTTATTTCCTATAGAGGAAAAGAGTATCCGCTGCTTTGATTATGGGTTGAGGTTAGATCTCTGTAGTAAGATAGTGGGTGTTGGTGCTGAAAAAGACTTTCTTGGATATTATTGTCTATGACCATAGTATGGAGATCTTGGCTCATGAGGTCCAAAGGGGTATTGAGATAAGATAACGCCACTAAGGCAACTATTTTGGTTTCAGTCCCCTGTCAGAGACTATGGTAGGAGAGGTCATTCTAGGAGATAGTACTAGGCCTCACTTCAAGATTCATACATAGGATAGAGTAGTAGGTCTACCAGGGGCTCAACATTAGGTTCTCAAGGTCATATAGAGGTCTCTAGCAGCCGCACCAGGAAACAAAATGAGTGTTTTCAATATGGTAAGCATGGGTATTATGCTAGGGATTGTCCTTAGGGTACAGAGTCAGCAGACCAGCCCGTGTTTTGATTGTAGCGATATAGGACACATAGTCATCAATTATCCTTGGTATAGGACCACCCAGACAAACTTTTTATATGCTTAGCTAGTTTAGGCAGTACCACCAGCTAGAGGTATCTGGATAGAAGCATAAGGAGACAGCAGAGAAGGATAGAGGGGAGGAGCTTGAGGAAGACAAGGCGAGAAGCAGGCGGCAGGACGTCGTTAGCCTCATTCCATAGAAGATAAAGTAGAAGTCAAGGCTTAAGATGCTGTTGTGACTGGTATGTTAATAGTATGTTGGCACTCAACTTTGACTTTATTTGATCATAGGTAAACTTTATCAAATGTGTATGTTACTTTGATGCTTGTTTGGGTATTTCTTGTGAGACTTTATCTATTCCATTAAGCTTAGCTATAATAGTGGGTGAGGCCTTTGTAGTAGATCGGGTTTATAGATCATGATTTATGACTATTAAGGAGTGTGATACCCGAGCTAAACTGATTGAGTCAGATATGCTGGATTTTAATGTAATTCTAGGCATGAACTGATTATCCCCTCACCATGCTGATTATCCCCTCACCATGCATCTTGGGTTGTTATGCCAAGATAGTAACCTGATCTGTACCAAGTGCACCCCAGTAGTGTGGTGCATGCCTACTCCTCAAATCAAATGATATTTTGTTTCTAGGACAATAGGCTTATTTTTAGGGAGTTTCATGCTTACTTGGACCATGTTAGAGATGTTAGTGCTGATACTCCCTCCTCTAAGTCTGTGTTAGTTGTTTGTGATTTTTTAGAAGTGTTTCTTTCTTATTTACCTTTCCTTCTACCTGAATACAATATTGACTTTTCCATAAAGGTTAAATAGTGCACCAGGACCATTTCTATTGCCCTTACTATATGGCCCCAAAAAATCTTTGTGAATTGAGTGTTCAACTGGAGGACATTGTTGATAGAGTCTTCGTTCATCCTAGACTATCTCCTTGGGGTTCCTTGGTGTTGTTTGTGAAGTAATAGGAAGGATTTGTACAAATTTTTATTGACTACTGGATATTAAACAAGGCGACTAGCAAGAATAAATATCCATTGTTGCTTATTGATGACTTATTTGACTAGTTAAAGGGGTGACACAATGTTCTCTAAAATTGATTTGAATCTAGTTATTTCTTGTTAAGGGTTCAGGTTGAGGATATCCTTAAGACAATTTTTTTTGAAGAAATATGGGTATTATGAGTTTATGGTGGTGTTATTTGGGTAAACTAATGCCTCTTACACCTTTATGGACTTCATGACTCGGGTGCTTACATGCTATTTGGACTCCTTTATGGTCATGTTTATTAATGATATAATGGTTTTCTCATGGAGTCCAGCAAAGAAGGAAGAGCACCTAAAGATAGTGCTTCAATCTTTAAGGATAGATCGACTCTATTCTAAGTTCTTAATGTGTGAGTACTTTTTAGAGTATGTTGCATTCTTGGGATATGTGGTGTCCAGAGCTTGTATTAGTGTTTATATGACTAAGGTTGTTGCAATTCAGAGATTTGCAGTTTCCCTAGGTAAGTTGGATATTATTTCCTTTTCGTTCAGGGATTTTCACCAATCGTAGCCCCTTTGACTATATTAATACGGAAGTACATTCCCGTCTAGTGGTCTGCTAAGTGTGAGCCTAGATTTATGAGGCTTAAGGATTTTTTTAACTACCTCCCCAGAACATACCTTACTAGTTGACATTCAGCCCTATATAGTATATTGTGATGCTTCCAATATTAGTTTTGGTTATGTTTTGATGATACAAGGTCATGTTATCACTTATTCTTTGATGCAACTGAAGGATCATGAGCCCAACTACCCGACCCATTACTAGGAGTTAGCGGTGGTAGTTTTGTGTTTATGATCTGGATAAACTATCTATATGGGGTCCATAAAGATATTTATATTAATCACTATAGCCTGCAGTGATATCTAGAGTTAGAAGAAGCTTAACTTGAGATAATAGAGGTAGGTTGAGCTCTTGAAGGACTATTATATGAGTATACTATACCATCCGGGCATAGATAATGTAGTTGTAGATTCCTTGAGCTAAAAGGAGTCAGTGTGGGTAGCCTAGCTTCTATTTCAGCTTCGAAGAGACCATTGGCTCTCAATATCCAGTACTTGGCCATAGAATTGTTAGGTTGGATATCTTATCACTAGAGTAGTTTACTGCATATGTTTAGGCTAAGTGTGTTCTATTTAACCAGATTTGTAAGTGATCACCATATGGTTCAGATCAGGGAGAGGGTTTGAGGGGCTACTTCAATTGGGAAATGATAGATTTTGATGGTATGTTTTGGGTTCATTGTTATTTTGAGAATTGGTTATTTGATTTGAACTCTCTTACGTGAGGCTCATTTCTCTAAAAAAGCTATCCATCCAAGTACTGCGAGGATGGATCATGATCTAAGGTAGCATTACTAGTGGCGGGTCATAAGGAGATCTATAGAATCGTTTTTGTCTCAGCATTTGAACTTTGAAGTTCAAGCACTGGAGGTCAGGCAGTGAGCTTTAGAGACTCTCTATTCTAGAGTGGAAGTGACCGTAGATTACTGTGGATTTTTTCAGGCCTTCCTCGCACATCCAGGGGTCATGATTATATTTCAGTCATCTTGGATCAATTAACCAAGTCATCTCATTTCCTTCCAACACATTCATATTGGGGTACTGAGACCTAGCTGATTTATATGTTTTTTTAGGTAATTAGTATTTATAGTTTTGGAGGATGGTGTAGATGGATATGGATACCGAGGTTGTTTTGAACATAACATTTGATACTCAGACCGACGGGCAGTCCGAGAGGACTATTTAGGTACATTAGGATATGTCGCTGGCCTATGCCTTTGATTTTGGTTGTAGTTGGATGGACACTGTGCTATTATAGAGTTATTTTATAATAACAATTATATCTCCAGCATTGATATGACACCATTTGAATCCCTGTATGGTAGGTGTTGTAGATCACCAATTTATTGGTTTTGTGGTAGATAGACTTCATTCCAAAATTCAAATTTCTTTAGGATACGATTGATAGGGTCGAAGTTATTCAAGATACACTTCAAGGATAGGCAGAAGTCCTATAAGGATCGTAGTCTTTGATCCTTAGAGTTCTTTGTTTGTGATAGGGTCTTCCTTTTGGTGTCGCCTATGAAGGGCATTGTGAGATTCGGTAGGCAGGGTAAGCTTAACACTAAGTTTATTTGGCCTTATCAGATCACACAGAGGGTTGGAGTTATTTTCTATAGACTTACCTTACCTCTAGAGTTATTTTTTGTTCATCCGGTACTCTATATGTCTCTACTTTGCAGGTATGTTCCTGACCAGTCCCATGTGCTTCATTGAGATTTAGTTCAATAAGATGACCGATTAACCTATGTTGAGGAGCCACAAGCCAGTATAAACAGAGATGTGAGGTGGCTCAGATCTAGATATATCTAGGTTTTAAAGGTTCATTGGGTGCATCGACCAGTCAAGGAGGCTACCTAAGAGACAGAGTGTGATATGTGGGAACAATATCCATAATTTTTTGAGCCTTCAGATACTACTCTTCCTTGACTTTTGAGGACAAAATTCCTTTTTAGTGGTGAATGTTTTAATGAACCACATAGTTCTTTACATCTATTTCATTTTTTTTTCGTGTTTAGAACCTTTTATTAGCTGCCTAACAAATTTATGAATTGTTGGGACCATTATTTTTGTTCTCTGCAATTCTATAGATTGTTATATCAATTTCCTTACTTTATAGGCTTAACCCTGAAATTATTGAACCTGAGAGTTAATTCTTAGTAAACAAGCTTGAAATCATATTCTGACAGTTCCTTTAGCTCTATAATATCGACATTGATATAGTTGGACCTTTAGTTCAAAACCCAAGGCTTTAGTTTTGAGTTTGAGCTATTTTGTTGAAATTTAGCTCAACCAAAGTTTATTTTGGAGGTTGGGATATATTTTTGTGATTGGAATGCCGCATAAAATTATGACACTTCCATCATCTCCGGAATGTTGAATTTGGGCTATCCGGGTCATTGATGTGCTTCTATAGGTCTCCAGAATCATTTAAGGGTTCGTGTGTAAAGTTAGAAAGTTATGCCTTTTTATTTTGTTTGGTATAGGGATTATTTTTTCTCATACGACCTCCTTTGATCGTTCCGTCAACTCTGCCGAGTCCAAAATATATTTTCCATATAATTTGAATATTGATTTCTAAAAATTAGACTATGTATCCATTCTGAGCTCTTTTTAGAATTGCTGTCCAAAGTTTCAAGTCTTGCCAATAAATCAGATAGGATCGATTAGACATCCACTTTAGCTGCCGACCACAACTGGGCCTATATAAATTTTATTTTTTATCTTTTTTCAAGATTATTTCCTATGCAAAAACCTCTTCTTCCCTCCTCAATTCTTGATCATTTGTGAGCTTTTTCAAAAGAAAGTCGGCGAATACTGTGGTGGAATGTCAGGAATTGTTTCTTAGCACCTCAATCTCAATTTAGGTGAGATTTTTTCCCCTCTTATTCTCATAGAACTTTCGCATAATCTTCCATGGTGATAATTTGATCTCATCTTATCCTGATGAATTCATGTTGGTAGCTGGGTTGTGGTAAGTTGGAAATTATGGGAATCACCTCTAGTAGTTTTCTTCTCATTTCGGATGAATTTTATGTTCTTACTTCGGCAAATATTTCATCAAAGTTTTTGTTATGGAGTACATAACTTTTATTGGTTGTTTGAGGACCTATTTAAGGTCCAATTGAGATCTTTTTTGAACCACATCTTCCTTGAGCTGAGGTCAACATCTTGGTGTAGTTTTATTTTTTGAGCTTGGGGGTCGACCAACCAATTTTTTGGTTCAATTTTTGACCTGAATTGCAGTTGTAAATATGGGTCTCATTATTTATATTTTGAACAATAAATCGCATTTTACTAGTTTTGAGTTGGTTTAGGTAATTTTGTGATAGTTTGGGCTTTTCTTTGTGCTTTTGAGGAATTACACCGATGTCCAGGTAGGCAGGGATTAGTTTTTCTTTAGATTGTACTACTGTAGGGTATTTTTATGGTTTGGTTTGTTATGTGGATGGTTCACAGGTTTTTTACCCTTCCGAATGATGTTTTCCCTATTTTTACGTATTATGGGGGCATAGAGAAACTTGGGCTATTTGTAGAGTCCCTTCCTTTATAACAGAGGCCTTGGATCTTCGTAATAATGTTGTGACATATTATTACCCCGTGGGAGATGTGTGCTTAGATGGTGGCCTTTGGATGATCTTACTTTTTGCCGAGAGTGATTTATTTATAATTGTATTTCTCTGTGTCATGCGTTTTGTTGGTATCTTGAGTTGTGGATAGCGGGTGGGACCTAGTGTTGGCTTAACATCGTACCTAATTAAAGAGAATGAAGATGCAATTTTCTAAACTATGATGATTAGGAAAGAGTTTTCTAAGACTTAATCTCCCATGATCATGACACAATATGGAACTATTTTTATAATTAAATTTGACTAAGGCTATATGTACTTATATGTACCACTATGAGATGTTAGTTGGGGGTGGGAACTCCCATGCTTAGTCGTGAGTTATTGCATTAGAGGTAGGACCTCATGTTCTTAGATGGGAGCTATTACTTATAGGTGAGACCTCCCGAGCCTTGTTGAGGGCTGTTATTTAGAGGTGGGACCTCCCGTGCTTGACTGAGATGTATTATTCGGGTGTAGGACCTCCTTGGTTAGGCTAAGTGCCATTATTATTCCTTTTTACTTCTACCTGTTTGCATTCATATCTTATACTTATTTATCCCTTTCAAGCCTACAAGGGAAGTCACTCTGGGTCCTTGGTTGATATGTTTGTGCTTGTTGGTGGGATTAGGGCATCCGGTAGGTCTTATTTATTTTGTTTATGCTTGTGCCTAGTGGTTTTATGGGGGGTCTTTTTTGTTTATATATTTTTTATTTACTTACCTTTTCTATCTCATTACCGTATCTATTATTCAACTATCTTCACTCTATTTATGCTCAACTAGAGCCTGGTATGATTTTTATATTTAGTTTGAGACTATGTGGTAGATAGTTATGTTGTACGACACTAGTACGTAGATGTACTTGCTTAATTACTATACTTTCCTACTATACCTAGTTTGTTACACTTTTTTGTACTTATTTTTTATTATATAGTAGTTTTATTTCTTCTTTCATTCGCGTATTGCCCGGCTTTATTTTCTAGTGCGTTTTAGTTTACCTTAGCCCGGTCTATCTGTGATGCCTATTGGGTACCTATATTTTTTTTATGCATACTAAACTTCTACACTATTTTAGTAAAGATACCAGTATAGGGCATCGAAGACGATGTGATCGTGCTAAGTAGGTTGCTACCATGGCGGAGACTATGGTGATCTTTTAGCATCCGAGCTGATCATTTCTTTAAACTATTGTAGCTTGCTGTAGTTTTTCCATAGCAGGCACCATTTTTTTGATGCTTTTGTAGGAGTTTTACATGTATATATATATATATATATATATACATCTTTTGGATACTCTGATTTGTAGCTCCATATGCTGATGAATCTAGGTTGGGGAAGGGTTGTGTATATATGTATATTGTTGCTGTCTATTTCTTCTGTTTATTTCTTGTTAATGATTTTGAGCTATGATATGGCCCATTACTTGTTACTATGAGCTATAGATTTAGGCTTTCCTACAAGTGGGTTGTAGGTGTCATGGTTATCCGATTTTTTGGGTCGTGACAATTAGATAAATCTTCTCTGCATGGGTCAACTAATCTTGTTGTAGATTGAAGGGAATCATGTCTTGAAGCTTAATTCCCATAGAGTTGGAAACTCTTCAAGAGGAGATATGGGGATTTAGCAAGATGATACAGAGCTATGGAAGGAGGTTGGATGCTCTTTGAATCACAGTTAGAGAGGGTCAAGATCAGTGGAGGGCGGGTATCTAATATGTAAATAGAATGCCTTGAAGGCTTCCATGTCTACTTTGAGGGAAGATGTTGATCAGCTAAGGTCTAGTACTTCATAAGGCTTTTTGTTGATGCCTGACTATATACATAGCTAGTTGCTCAATCGGTACTTGCTGCAAGTATATATGTTGAGAATGATATTTTTGATGTTGTTGATGATGAGGATATTCTTGATACCACAATTGAGGAGGTGGATGTTGATGATGAGGATTATGAGGTTGAGAGGAGCCACTTTATTCTATAGTCACTACAACCATTCATGATTTTTTTGGAGGATTTGAGGACCTTGATGACCATTTATTGATGTAATAACCTTTATGGTTATTTGTGATAAATACATAATGTTTTGCATTCTATAGAATTTTGGTAGTTTTACCAAGTCATTTATGACTTTCTGAGACCGATAGTTCGGATCCCTAGTTGTTTATTTGAGAAATATCTCAAATTGCCTATTTTAGAGTCTAAAATTAAGTACTCATTGACCAAAGTCAAATTTCATCCAAAATGAGCTTGGAATTAAATTTCAATGATTCCGTTAGCTCCAGAATTCCAAATAAAGTGAAGATTAACCTTAAGATTGTGTTTCGGAGTTTTCATTTGTAATTTGTGCTCAATTGTGGGTTTTAATTAAGTTCAAGGCGTAAGTTGGAGCTTGAGTGGTATTTTGGTGTTCGAGTGTCGGATCGAAATTCTAATGCTTCCATCAGCTCCAAAATGGTGATTTTATGCTAGTGGAGGTGTTAGTTCATTTCCCGGACTTGTCGTTGCATTTTCGAGTTTTTGGTGGAAATATCATGATTTTAAGCCCAAGTATTGAATTGGTCAACATTTTCCAAAAAATGAACTTGGATTTCAATTTTGACTATGTCGTTGAGATTAGAATGTCATTTCGGGTGTGTGTACATAGTTTGTTTGCATAAATTGGACTTCAAGCGCATTTCGAGTGGTGATTCAAAGCATTACTTTCCTTTGGTTTCTACTGTCAAAAACCTGCATCCTGTGTAGGTGCTTTATTCTTCGTAATCATGAAGCTTCTTCACTCGATCGCGATTCATTGATCTAATACACCTCGTGATCGCGAAACCTCTCACACGATCATGAAAAAGCCTTTCCTAGTTGCTCTATGCGATCATGTAACATAGTCACGTGATCGCGATGCCTTTTTTTCAGTACCCTATGCAATCGTGATCCTTTATTACTTGGTCACGATGCATTACCTACCTGGCAGTTTTATAAAATCCCTGCTTGACCTTCAATCCCCGTTTCTGTGTGAAAAACCCATTCCAAACATCAATGCAAGGCTGAGAAGAATCACCAAGTGCTGCCCTTTGATTTCTACGCAATTTGAGTAAGTT
>JBDJHY010246894.1:0-10738 GCA_039654485.1 Withania somnifera
TGTATATTAGTGGTCCTTATGACATTGACATCGGGTTTTGGGAACTTGTATTACATCTTATTATTTTCTGCACATACCGTAGTAGTCCTCCGCTTCGGCTACGGACTACGGGGTTTGGTTCTCCTACTGGGTGGATAGTAGGTGCCATCAAGACTAGAGAAAATCGGGTCGTGACACTTTTGAACCCGCTTATCTAAGATTTGAACGAGAACCTTCTCATAGTTCAAGTTATCCTCAATAGTAACACTTTTAACTGGCACAACTAAGGATGGGTCACTTAAGCATTTTTTTAGCAAGGAAACATGAAAAAAATTATCAACAATAGCCAACTCTGACGGAAGATCTAACTCATAGGGTAGATTTCTTACCCTCGTCAAATTTTGATAAAGCCTATATACCTTGGACTCAACTTTACTTTCTTCCAATATCTCAAAACACCCTTCATAGGTGATATTATCAGGAACACCCAATCATCTACCTCAAACTCTAACCCTCTTCTCCTTGTGTATGTGTAGGATTTATATTTTTTTTGAGTTGCCTTCAATCTCTCATGGACGATCTGAACTTTTTTTATTGCCTTGTGAATATGATCTGTACCAACAATAGATGCCTCACCTGTGTCAAACCAACCAATGGGTGATGTACACTTTCTCTCATACAAAGCCTCATATGAGCCATCTAGATGCTAGAATGATAGTTGTTGTTGTATGCAAACTCTATCAAAGGAAAGTGTTCAATCCAGCTGCTTTAAAATTGATTTGTACACGCCCTCAATATATCTCCTAGTATCTAAATAGTCCTTTCTAACTGACCATCTATTTGTAGATGAAAATTTATGCTTAAATGGACATGCCAACCCAAACCTCTTTGAAAGGACCTCTAAAAAGGAGATGTAAATTATGTACCCTGATATGAGATAATAGTCAATGGTACTCCAAGCATCTTAAAGATATGTCATAAATAAATCCTATACTGATTGATTGAATAAGTGGTGTGAACAAGTAGGAGGTGAGTGAACTTAGTCATTCAGTCTACTATAACTCATGTGAAATCATGTTTCTGGGCTAATGGTAAATCAGTGAAAAAATCTATTTTAATCACTTCCCATTTCCATGTCAGAATCTCAAATTGCTACATCTTACATGTTGACCTCTGGTGCTCTATTTTCACTTACTGACAATTTGGAAACTTAGCTACAAACTCGACTATGTACCTCTGCATACCTTCCTATAAATACACTTCCTTCAAATCTTTATACATTTTAATAGCTCGGGGATGAACAAAATACCTAGAATTATGGGTCTTTGACAAAATCATATCTCTCAACCCATCAATTGCTAGGATACAAAGACGACCCTCATAGCGTAGAATACCATCTCCCTTATTGAGAAATGTTGTTCCTTGTGATCTAGAATGAACTCATCACCTTAACTAAGGACGGATCACTATCTTGCTTACTCTTTACTAAAACTACAAGAGATGATTCATAAACATTTTTAACAAACATACCACCATCATCAACATATATTAACCTAAGGCCAAGATGTGTAAACCTATGCACCTATCTAGCCAACTCTCTTTTACTCTTAACAACATGAGCGAGGCTACCCAAGGAAACCTGATGAGGGCATCATCCACTATGTTGTCTTTCCCCAATGATACAACCGTCATGCTATGATCCTTCAACAACTTAAGCCACCTCCTCTGATAAAGATTCAAATCTTTCTAATCAAGCATATGCTGTAGACTCCTACGATTGGTGAAGACATCTATATGCACCCCATATTAGTAGTGTCTCAATAATTTCAGGGCAAAAACCATAGCTTCCAACTCAAGAACATGAGTGGGATAATTCTTCTCATGAGTCTTATGTCTTCTAGAAGCAAAATCCACCACCTTACCATGTTGCATCAACACACAATACAAACCAACCATGGAGGAATCACAATAAACTACAAAACCCTCTAAAACATCAGGCAAAGTCTATACAAGAGCTAAATTTGACCAAGTTTTCAACTACTAAAAACTTTTATCACATACATATGAACATTAAAATTTCACCTTCTTCTGTGTTAAATAAGTCAAGGGAGCAACTATGGAATAAAAACCCTGGATAGATCTACAGTAGTACTCAGCTAGACCCAGAAAGCTACAAATGCTAATTTCAAACAGAATCTATCTTCTAGGATTCTACCCGAATGCCCTAACTGGAAATGATACGACCAAGGAAAGTAACTAAATAGAGACAAAACCAACACTTAGAGAATTTTGTATAAAGCTGACGTTCACTAAGATTCTGAAGAACAATCATGAGATGGTTTGTATGCTCCACCTTGCTTTTAGAATAAACCTGAATGTCATCAAAAAATACAATCATAAGAAGGTTCAAGTATGTATTGAATACTCTATTCAAGAGTTCCATGAAGGCTTCAGGACTACCAAAATACATGATCATAAACTCAAAGTTGACATAATGGGTCCGAAAAGCTATATTTGGGATATCTGACTCTCTAACCTTAAGTTGATAGTAGATAGGATGAAGATCAAATTTGGAGAAAAAGATAAAACTCTATTACTAATTGAACAAGTCATCAATCTTGGGAATGGGATATTTATTTTTGATTGTGACTTTTTCAACTAACAATAATCTATACACATGCAGAGGGAACCGTCTTTCTTATGCACAAATAAGACAGGGGAACCCTACGGAGATACACTAGGGCGGATAAATCCCTTTTTTAGTAGGTCTGATAATTGGTCTTTCAGCTCCTTAACATAAGCCAGTGCCATCCAATATGGCATAATAGAAATAGGCTAAGTGCCTAAAATGAGATCTATGCCAAAGTCTATATTCCTGTTAGGAGGAAATCCGAGTAAATCCTTGGGAAACACATCGACAAGCTCCCTGACAATTGGAACTGAATGAATATCTAGAGTCCTAGATTAAGAGTCCAGAGGTAGGACTAATTAGTAGAATCATCTTTCTAGCCTGAGGTACGAAATGAATCTACCCTTAAAAACATCTCTACTCCCTTCTTACTCGAGAATAGGTCTATCAAAAATCTAAAAATAAAAAACACTAGTCCGATAATCAATAGCAGTGTGGCATAAATAGAGCAATCTATGCCTATAACCACATCAAAATCTATCATGTCTAACTCATGCAAAGTTACTGAAACTACTATCCCCATAATGGATACTATATAAATACGATGGAACCTGTCAACTACTATAGGGTCCCTAAAGGATTTAACATAAAAAAGAACTCATATAAAACTCCAAGATCAATACTAAATTTTCTTGTAGAGAAAGGATACAAAAGGTAGGTTGGCTTCGGGGTCTAACAATGCATAAACTTTAACACCATACACAACCAACATAACTGTCACAACATTAGCTAACTACTCTTGATTATGTATAGAACCCAAAAGATATAACCTGTTCTGGGACTAACCACCCTCGGTATTAGTAAAAGCGCCATGTTGATCTAGGTGGCAGCTAGTTTCGCTATTGTAGTAGTCTAAAATCTACAACTTCAACCTTCCTACTTAGCCACGAGACAATCACTAATCATGTATCCTGTCTTACCATAACCAAAACACCCATTATAAGGGAAATCTCTCAAAGTATGACCTATCTAACCACATCTAAAACACCCATTTTGACCCAAACGACACTGATCTGCATGATTCTTACTGCACTTACCACAAAATAGAAAAGTATGCCCTCATGTCACACTACCCTAGGAAGTTTATGAGTTGGCTTACAGTTCTGAGGTTGTTTGAAACTTTGAGTAGGGTCACTTAAAGAAGAAGGGTTCGGTCCCATAGAAGTCTGTTTCTGATGTCATCTCTAACACCTACCTAACTTGGGTTGACTAAAAATCAAATTGGATAGTCTTGACCTTCTTATTTTGATTACCCTCCCTCAATCTTTCCTTATCCTTCTCAATCTTCTTAAGATGGACTATCAACCTACTGTAGTCCATATTGCTAGTTGACATATCTTCTCTTATTGCATGGATAAAATAAGGAGAGAGGTTTGACAAGAACATATCCATTCGGTTGTGCATATCTGCAATGATATATGGGGCTTACTTAGAGAGCTTAGTAAACCTTATCCCATACTTAGAAGCTGTTATGGATCCTTACTCAAAGTCATAAAATTCCTAACCCTCCCCTATCTCTTCTTCCTTAGGGAGAACCTACCCATAAAAACCTCCTTAAACTTATCCCAAGAAGGCAGAAGTACTCCTACCACTTTATTCTTCTTCCACAAATCATACCAAGACCTAGTGACATTGTTCATCCTATAAGAAACTAAGTATACATTGTACACCTCGTACACCCTCGTCAGCTCACAAATCCTCTTAACCTCTTCTACAAAGTTCACCAATTCCTTATCTACTCTCAATCTAAAAAACTCTTGAGGACTCAACCTCAAGAACTCCCACACCCTTGATGCTTCAGCATCACAAACTGGCTAAACTACCTATACATGGGTTAGCTTTTGAGCTTTTACAACTACATTCTAGGTAATTAGGTGCACCATATTCCTAAACTCTGCATCAATGATGTTTTTTGTCTACTGTGTCTCTTGAGCTGGTTGAGCTTGATTCTACTAATTCCTATTCCTGGACTAGTGAGCAAGATATCAAAGTGGAGGAATGATCTGAAATATGTAATGCATGAGTCAGAATTCAAACCTAGAGTTACACTCCAAAGAAAGAGAGTGATCATGAACAAAGGGAAACATTTTTTCCATGCTTAGTAGCCTTTTAATTAAAAGTATGTTGTTGTTCATACCTATAACTAAGACTCTGCCTAACGTTGGATTCATACATATCCTAGTAATTTATGAACTTAATGCTATGATACCAAGCTTATTTCTTCGCAGAGTCACCTCCTAGGAGGGACCGACATCCTTAGCCGCTAAGTTGACTCAGTAGCCTTAGATGTACCCTTGGATTATACCTGCCTCTATCATTCATACTCAGTTGAAGCTATATCATACAAGTAATATCAAATTAAGTGGATCTCACATTTTAATTGATAGTTAAATAGTTTCATAAAAATAAAACTTCAATATCAAATACCATACCAATGTCTAAAAGCCAATAATAAGATGAATAATGAAATTCTAGGACAATGCCCCTAGCTGGACAAAAACCATAGTAGTAACACTGTCTAAAAAATCTAAGTCTAAGATATACTAAAAACTAATAACTCTAGCAGGTTCCCGAATCAAGTAGGAACTTACGCCTTCACTTTTAATCTTCTAAGAATTAGGATCCAAGTTAATTAGAAGTGCTTAGATGGCTGGAAGGATCTATATTTGTGAAATACATAAAGTACAATAAAGTACGCGATTGTTACATTGAATAAAAAAAACATGCATGGGTTAGAAAAAAGGATATCACAATAATAATAAAGTAGATATGCAATGCATGAACTCATAATACTTAACTCAACCGCCACATGTTGACTCAAATAAATAATTATATACAAAAAGGACAATGATTAATTAGAAGATTATCTTTATACTTAACTCTTCTTTTTGACCTATTTCTGACGAATACTGACTAACTGACACACGACTAACCCACATACCTGAATTTAGGGAGATTCTTCGGAGGAATTTATGAAGAAATCACTGCCTAAGAATCCCTTGCTAAAAACCCTAGTTTTAGTTCTTGAGATAGAACCTTGGAAGAAATTGCTCCTTGATTTGCTTTATGACTAATAATTTGAGTTTTAGGTATTTATATTTACCTTAATTGAAGAAAAAATGACCTCAAACTAACCACTTAGTGAATGGGAAAGTACAAAAATACCCCCAAAACAAATTTAAAATAGGACCTGGGCACATTACACGGGTGGTTCGAGGGTCCGTCGAACGATTTTATGATCTATCAAACTATGCCTCCATTTAGCTCTGTCGAACTATTTTAAGATCCATCAAACTGTGCCCCTATTTATCTCATTCAATCACTTAAATGGATCCTTTTATGATGTATCAGACCATTGTATAGCCTGTGGAATGATCTATGGGATATTCAATACTTAGAAAATTTTAGAGAAAATTGGGTCAATTTCACGAGCAAGACGATAGACCATCGAACCATTTTACGATTCATTGAGTGAATCATAGAAAACTAATAATTCCAAATTTTAGCAAATTTCACAGACATACTTTGTTTAGACCACACAACCTCTAGCATAAGTTTTAAGGTATTACGAGGATAAGGACCCATATGAGTTTCTGACGATATGTTATGAGTTACCATAAAGTTTGATGATAGTTTTACATCTTACGGGTTCTTCCAGGTAGTGGTGGCACTCCTACATTAATTCTAGACCCGTTAGATCCCATGACTTGGGAGATACTTTCTTGGGCTTTTATTAAGGTGTTTATGTCATGCAACATGAGGGATGGTCTCCGTTGATAGTTATATGTGTGGATTATGAAGGCATGACTATAGATAAGTATGTATACATGCCTTGGCGATCTTACCAGATGAGAGAGAGAAAATAGATAAGTTCATGAAGGTGTTGATCTATCCTCTTAGAGCAGCAACCTTCATAGACTCCTATTTAGAGGGAACCACTTTGTAGAGTTTGATCAAAGAGTCTAGAGTTTCTGAGTAGTTTCACAAGGATCGAATTAGTGATAGTAGGGGGAAGAGGTCCAATTCTTTTGGTTAGTTTTATGGCATCTCATTTGGAGGCTAGGGATCTTTCATATATGGTTGTCATTATCAACCGTATAATTTCAAGAAGCCATGCAGACCTCTAGCACTAGAAAGGTAATTTAGAGTGCTTTTAGCCCAGCACAGAGTTCTTATGAATCTTATCAGTGGTTTTCGGTATGGGGTAGTCATTCTGGGTCTCAGAGTTCTTCGTATCAGCTTACAACCCCTAGAGCATGCTATATTTATGGTAATAATTTCCATGTATAGAGGTTCTTCCCTAGTGTATACAGTTAGGAACTCAGCAAGATTTTCAGGCCTCTTATGCTCCAATTAAGGCAACGAACCTTAGTCCGGAGGTAGATGAGGTGTGTAGGCAGGTAGGGGTGATACACAACAGGAAGGGAAAGGTTCAGGACATGATCTAGTTTAATCCCTAGGTGGGCACACATAGTGTTATGCTTTTCTAAGGTGTCCCAAGACAAAGTATTTAAATGCAATGGTCATAGTTATCATCCTAGTTTTCCATTGACCGGGATATGTATTATTTGATCTCGAGTCTACTCAGTCTTATGTATCTACATACTTTGCTGTGGCTTTTGATATATTATCTAATTTTTTAGCTATACCTCTTCATGTTTCTACTTTCTTAGATGATTCCTTAGAGGTAGATTGGATGTGCTGATCATGTCTTGTGCTCTTGTTAAAGTATGAAACTTAGATAGACTTGAGTTTGCTTGATAATATAGATTTTGATATTATTTTGGGAATGGATTTTCTTCACCCGTACATACTATCTTATATTTCCATGCCATAAATGTTACTTTGTGTATCTCAAGAGTAGAGTAGAAGGGTACCTGTGGGTTGTACCCTTGTAGAGTTATACCTTTCTTTCAGGTATGGAGGTTGGTTAAGTAGGGTGTTTATTTTATTTGGACTTTATGCAGGATGTTAGTATTGATTTCCCTTCCTTTAAGTTGATCCTTTTTGCTATAGAGTTTACTATTGTGTTTTTGACTAACCTTCCTAGTATTCCTCCTGATAGAAATATTGATTTTCCATTGATTTGGAGCCGGGCACTAAGCCAATTTCTATCCCTCCTCATCGTATGGATCCTAATAAGTTTAAGGAGTTGAAAGTTTAGTTACAGTACTTTTTTATTAAGGGTTTCATTCATCATAGTATGTCGCCTTGTTGTGTATCGTCCTTGTTTGTAAAGAAACAATATGGCTCTATGTGTATGTGTATTGACTACCAATAGTTGAACAAAGTGACCATGAAGAATATGTATCCTTTGCCTCGTATGATGATTTATTTGACCAGATCTAGGGTTCCACCATTTTTATAAGATTGACTTGATTTTTGGGTACCACCAGTTGAGGATTAGGCCTTCGGATATTCCAAAGATGATTTTCTAAACAAGATATGACCCTATGAATTCTTGATGATACCTTTTGGGATTACTAACTCCTCATAGGTGTTAATGGAGTTTATAAATGGTGTTTTGGTTGTATTTGTATTTCTTTGTCATTATTTTTATTGATGATATCTTGGTGTATCCCTAGACTGAGGTTGATCATGTTTGATGCTTGAGGGATGTTCCTTAAAGATTGTGGGATGAGAAGTTATATGATCAGTCTCAAAGTGTGACTTTTGGTTTAGATATGTGGCATTTTTGGGGCACGTGGTGTCCAAGGAGGATATTATAGTCGACCCAGCCAAGACTGAGGTTGTGCATGATTGGGTGAGAGTTACTTCCCCGATTAAGATTTAGAGGTTTGTTGGTTTAGCTGGGTATTATCTAAGGTTTGTGCAGATTTCTCTTCTATTGTAGCCTCTATTGACTAAGTTGACTCAGAAGAATGTGACTTTCAGTTACTGGATTTGTTTGAGAAGAGCTTTCAAAAGATCAAATGCTTATTGACTTCTTTTCCTATACTTACTTTGCCCATGAAGCTTAAAGGCTTCATTGTGTATTATGATGCCTCCAGAGTTGGCTTGGGTGGAGTGTTGATGTAGGATTATAAGGTTGTGGCATATGCTTTTAGGTAGTTGAAGGTGTATGAGAAGAACTACTGTACTCATGATTTGGAGTTGGTTGTTCTTGTGTTTGTGTTGGAATGTTGGAGACATTATCTTTATGGGATACAATATGAGTTGTTCAATCACAGGAGTTTTCAGTTTATCTTCAGCCAGAAGGATATTAATTTAAGGTAGCGTCTTTGGTTAGAGTTTCTAAGGACTATGACATTAATATCTTGTATCATCTCGGTAAGGCCAATGTGGTGGCGGATGCCCTTATCAGGAAGTCCTTGAGTATGAGTAGTCTAGCTTCTATTAAGGTTGAGAAGCAGCATTTGGATAAAGATGTTTAGAGTCTAGCAACAGTTTAGTTAGATTGCAGATTTCAAAAGATGGTAGATTTTTTGCATGTTTAGAGTCCTGCTATTTGTTGATGGATCAAATCCTTCTGATGAAGTTTGATGAGGCTAGATTGAGTGCCATTCGAGATAAGGTATTGTGAGATGAGGCCAAGGCATTCATATTAGATTCTGAGAGGGTTTTGGAGATTAGGGACATGATTTGAGTCCCTAATTCTGGTGATCTGATTAGACTGATACTAGAGGACATTGTTTGAGGTATTTCATCCATCCAGGGGCAATGAAGATTTAACATAAATTGAGTCAGCATTACTTGTTGTATGGTATGAGGATGGACATTGCAATTTTTTTGGCTAGGTGCTTGAACTATTAGTAGGTGATGTTATAGCACCATATACCGGGTGGTATATCACAGAGGATTTCTATGCTCAATGGAAGTAGGAGCGCATAACTACGGACTTTATTATTGGGTTGAGTAGCACTGGAGTGGTTATGACTCCCTTTGGGTAATTGTTGATCAATTGACTAAGTCTGATCATTTCATTCCAGAGAAGGTAAAGTACAATTCTGAGGAGTTAGCTCAGATTTATATTAGCCATATAGTTTGGTTTTATGAGGTCCCTATATCTATTATATCTGATCGAGATACTTAGGTCAGTTTGTACTTTTGGAGTACTATGCAGTGCAAGATGGGTACTCAGCTAGATATGAGCACAACTTTTCATCCTTAGACCAAGAGGACACCTCTGATCATTCACCTCTAATGTGATACGTTCCCTCCCAATTATATAATCAAAGGGATCAGTCAGCTAGAGAGCGGAATTTACAGGCTGAGCATACTATTCAGGTATTAGAGGATATGTTATGAGAATATATCATTGACTTTGGTGGTCATTTGAATTGATTACTATCACTTGCAGAGTTCACTTATAACAATAGTTATCACTCGAGCATTCTGATGACTCCTTTTGAGGTGTTATACGGCAAGAGATATAGATCTTCAATTGGATGGTTTGAGACTTTTGAGGAGAGACCATGGGGTACAAATTTGCTGCCAGACTCTATGGAGATAGTTATAGTTGATTCAGACTTGACTACTTAAAGTCCAGAGTAGGTAGAAGAGTTATGTAGATAGGAGGGTTAGACTTTGGAGTTCATGAAGGTGATAGAGTGTTGCTGAAGGTGTCTCCTATAAAGACTGTAAGGAATTTTGGGAAGAAAGTTAAGCTTTTCCCTCGTTCCATTGGCCATTTCAAGAATTTAGAATGAAAGGGAAAGGTGTCCTACAAGTTTCTTTGCCACCTTGTTTATCTGCTATCCATCCAGTCTTTCATGATTTTATGCTTCATAGGTATATGCCAGATGAGTCTCATGTTACCCAGTGGGATTTGGTTCGTTTGGACCCAAGCTTGTCATTTGAGGAGGAGCCAATTTCAATTTTAGATAGATAAGTTCGAAGTCTTTAGATTAAGGACCTTAATTAAAGGTGTAGTAGAGGCACTAACCGATTAAGAAGGCTACTTAGAAGATCTATTCTAATATGCATAGCCAGTATGCTTAGAGTTTTTACCCTTCAGGTACTTCTTCTTTCTTTTGATTATGAGGACAAACATGGTTTTTCTAGTGAATGTCATAATGTAATGACCCTCAGGGTCATTTATGAGAAATA
>JBDJHY010246904.1:0-10737 GCA_039654485.1 Withania somnifera
ATAGATCAGGTTCAATTATTGGACCAACTCAATTAGCTTGTATAGATTTTTTTTTTTGCAATAAAATAAGCTTAAGTCTCATCTTTTAATTAAGAAAATAAAAAATAAAAGACACAAAATAAAAATGATATAAATTAGTCAAAGAACAAAATAAAAATAGAAAATACAAAAATACACGATACAAAATTAAAAGTTTTATAAAAATAAAAACGATACAAAATTAGTTAAGAAATAAAATAAAAATGATACAAAACTAAGAGTGGAAAAATAAAAATGATATACAAAATAAAAATAATACAGAATTTGTCAAAATACAATATATTAAATAAAAACGATACAAAACTAAAAATAAAAATAAAAGCAATATACAAAATAAAAAAATAAAAACGATATAAAACTAGTCAAAATATAGAAATATAGAATAAAAAAATAAAAACTAAAAAAAAAAGATACAAAACTGAAAATTAGAAACAGAAAGAGAGAGAGAGAATGGGTGAGATATTGGGAGAGATGAGGTGGCTAAAGAGAAAAGGAGGAAGTGTATAGTTATTTTTTCTAGTGTAATTATTTGAGCTACATAAGGTAATTATTTAAAATATAGACCGAGTTGCTCAATTATGAGCCAAGTTTGTTATATTCTAAAGTTTTTCCTTTAAATAAAAAGTTTAATTTTTTTTTTTAAAACAATATGATACTAATCAACAATGTCACACATATTAGTCAAAAGGAGTAACAATTTCCTATTAAGTCTTAAGGTTATAAGCATTCCAAGTTTTAATTTGTTTTCTATAAATACTCTTAGACATTCTTGTCTGTTTTTTAGTAAGTGCATTTTTTAACCTATGCTTAGACATTAATAGTTTATACTTAAAAGTAGTAAAAGTTAACTTCTTTAATAGTAATAATTGCGTAACAATGATATTGGTGGTTTTTAGTAGTGAGGGTTTATAACTCCAACTAGTTAAATTACATCTTAAATTTATAAAATATATAATTTTATAGATATAGTCAAGATAGAAGAGATAAAGCTTTAACTACAGAGATGAAACAGAAATTTGGATGTTGAGAATTTACTGTGGTTCAATAGATCAAGTTAAGAAGTAAACATTACTGCAATGAAACAATTTTGATTCCTCACTTGCCCGATGAGTTCAATCCTAATCGTAAACAGAAATTGCGAGAATTACACATTTTTTTGGCTGTGTTAACTAAAGAATGATATATATTCATTGATAAAAAAAAACATAATATATAAATATGTCTTTTAACTCGACGTCAAGTTACAACTATGACTTTAACTTTGGGTGTGCACAAATAGACATTTAAAGACACATGTTCAACGCGCCATCCTACATGATTTTGAATCCTACACTTTATCCTACTTGTATCATGCCACGTAAAACGTCCACCTACTTTCTCAACTTTATACACATTTAAGTGCTACTTGTTCACACCCAAAATTAAAGGTCATATATATAATTTGGACCAAGTTAAAGGCCATATTTATGTATCATATCTTAAAAAATCGACATTAAGCTGCTTGGATTACGCGAGGCTTATAAGCATTATCATAGCACGTTCAAAGTGCCAACTTCCTTAGTACTAATTGAATTTGTTTTAATGGTAATATCACATATATAGGACTGCACCCTATGTTCTATATCTATATTTGGAATAGCAAGTAGAAAACAAAAAGATGTTCTATACTTTAATAATGAATCAGAAAGCATAAATCAACCACTTGAACTCTTGAAGATATTTGAGCTAACCCTATCACCTCCCAAGTCTTTACTTGTATTACTGCCACTGTCAAACAGCTTCTACCAAGGAACATTTCCATTGATGGGATTGAATCTAGTTCTTTTCTGCCAGCCTTTTGCACATATAAAGCCTACACTAAAAACTATCATCTTTCAATAAGCTATCTCCATCCTCTTCCTCAACTGAAGTATCAAGCTGGAACGGAATAACCAAGCTATTATATATTAGAAGTGTTTCACAAAGAATAAACTAACATGAAACAAACAATCCCGTAGTGACAAAGAGAATATACAGAAGAAAAAAGTTGAAGATGCAAAGTGCATAGATAATCATCGGAAAATCAATCTGCTAGAAAGAAAGCGGTACAATTATCGTTGATTAATATTACTCGGTTTTACCTCTAAATAAGGATAAGCTGCTATTTCCAGGAAAAAAAGGTTCCTCCACATAATTTGGAGTACGAAAGCAGCTCTTGAACTACTTTTGATTTGAAGTCTTGCATCACAAATAAATTAAGAAAAAGCACCACGAAAGAGAGTGGTGGAGTGTTGAGGATGGATGAGATTTTTCCATTCGTAATTATAAGTTTAATACAAGCCTTAACAATAGAGAAACTCTGAATAAGGAGCGGACCTCCTTCAATAAGTCCTTTGCCCTGCAAATTCAAACATATTGATTCAATGAATTCTAACTATCATATGATTTTAAAAGGATATTTCTTGGATATAAAGATATTTAATCCAAGCGGAATTCATCTCATCCATTCCCTCTTTGCTTGTGATTATTGACCAAACAATTCCACACAGTTTCTCTGATTCGAGTCCAACAAATGTAAGGAATAACAATATGAAACCTCTTTTGTGAAAATGTCTTAGTCTCACCACAACTTGATGGTAATATGTGATCAACTTATATAAACAAAGGAGATATTTACTCTGAACTGAAGAAAAATGGAGATTCGATTACAGACCAGAGAATGTTAAAGATGGAGTCACAAATAAGATAACACAATAATAAGATGTCATTTTACTCGTTTTGAATTTTAAAGAAGCTTTTAAATCCCTGAATCACATACCAACAATTTGATAGGAGTATACCTAATCCTAGCAATTCTTATACCCAAAGTATTTCAAGACCTAGTAATATTGTCTTCTCACAGCTGATGTAAATACTTAAGCATGCAAAGGAAATACAATTATTTTTAGTCTTGTGTCAAATCCAAAATATTGCATTTGATGGCATCCCTAGACCTTGATTTAGACCTCCTTAAAACACATCAACTCTTCACGCTCTTCTATTTATGCATTGAAAAATTTTAACAATTCTTATACAATTCTTATACCCAAAACAACACTACCCATATGGACACATCTTTTTCACCACTGTAAATAAGAAATCAAGAACTAATTCAGCTACTAAACACCCCTGCAATAGACAGAATACATGAACGCATTAGATAACCCACCATTACCTATCAATGCGAACCAAGTTTGTCAACATAAAGGTCTACCGCATTGGACTCTTATTCTTTGCAATCTTATAAAAAAAAAAAGGTAAATAATTTATTGGAATGTCATTGCAACAGAATATAACAAAGCTATATGCATAGAATGATCTACTTTCTAGCCTGCTAAGCCATTCTCTAATACAGAACTTCATCATCACATTTTCAGGTAAACTAAAACTCTGAAACTTCCGTATAACTAAATGAGGAAGAAGATTCTAGGGCAGGAGAAAATCACTTATGAGAGTTGGAGACTATGTGAAGGAATAGAAGCAGTTAGTGAACTTGAGACTCGCGAAAGTCATATACTTTAAAGATGACCCGTGTTGGTAAAATATAAGTGTTGGAGCACATATATCACCCACTTTAAGAATCACTCAGAATCAGATATGATTAGGCTAATTTTTTGTAGTTGATTAAAAAGTTTAAGGGTAGGATCTAATGTGGTTTATTCTACTCTTTTGTTGTTTGACTGGTTTGGTTGCCCATTGAGGTTGTATCTGAGGTTTGGTCTAGTCCCTCTCGTTGTACTTCTTTTCTGGAATACAGAATATTCTACCTTCTGGGAGTTTAAACAAAAAAAAAAAAAAAAAAAAAAAAAAAAAAGGAGCTCATCCAAACCTCTAAAATAAAAGCGAATTGGCCAGGTTGAAAAAATATAATATGAGCCTATTTGCCAGTGCTACATGTGTATGATGTAATCTATGTATAATCAGACTACAGAAAAACAATCCCATAATTTATATATTTCACTCAGAGTGTCTACATCTCAAGCAGTAATCGAGTAAATATATATTTATAGACAAACAGCTCTTTCAGACACATTAATTTTTAGAATTTAGATATATTTCTATCGTTTTTTTAAATTTTAGAAAAATGAAAAAAAAGAGGAGAAATGCATTCAAGGAACTTACATTTATAAAAAAGATGATTTCTGTTTTACAGCACTAACACATCATTGTGGAAAATGGTTTAATACATACTTTTTCCCTTAAAACATGTTTCTGCTTCTTCACCATGGCTAGCTTTCAATCTCAGATGATCAGTCCGTGATAATAAATTATCTTCTAGAGTTGGGGCGGGCTTAGAAGTTGCATGTATCTCATTAGGGTGACCCGAGAGACATCTTTGTTTCCGTAGCCGCGGACATTGCTTGCCTCCTTTGCCTGCTTTTACCACTAATATAAGCCTCAAGAGAAGAAATGGATGAAAAGACCCTTGAAATCTTGTCTATTCCCTTTTGTTAGATTACGCCCAAAATGGTGAAAATCAGGCAACTGATACATTAAGGGATATCTTTCAAGGGGCGTTTACTTCTCTGCTCTTTATGTTATTTTCCATTTCTGACAAACCAACAATCCTTTAAAAAGAAAGAGCGAAATAGAGAGCATACTTCAGTTTCTGGGTAATGCTTATGTCTGAAAGGAAACCAAGTTGAGAAGCAGGGAAAGAGAACAAAATGAAAAAGCAAAAAAGAAGAACGACAAGAAATGGGCTTCAGGGAGAAAATGGTGACATTTCAGAAAGGTAATAACGGTACCTAACAATGAGGAAAGAGATTAGCACTAATAGACCTCTTGAGTGGAAATTCAGGGAATTAACGAAAAAATCTAGGAAAATTAAATATATAGATTAAACCTTTGGTGCTTAAGATGCTTTCATTGTTGTTCCTGAAACCTTGGCTAATATGACTTAACTATTCTCGCTACCGGCTTTCAATAGGAGTAGAAGCAGCTAACCATATCGTGGTGCGATACCGGCACCTCATCTTACTGAACTTTTGCTATAAGTCTCAACGACTATTAACGTTCACGGTTTCACAACTCCCAACTTCCCAACAAAGCCTCAAGAATAAGATTTTCAAATCCATGGCAACCGTTGCAACAAAAAGTTGGGGCATAAGAAAAAATTCTAGTTTAGGATTTTAGAAGTTTGTCTGGAAATACAATAGTGTCGCAGAAGGGGAAAACAAAGAAATCTTTGGACCTTCGAATCTTGTTTACGGGAGTTTGGCGACCTGTTGATGTTTTCTGTGTGATGGTTGGACCAAAAAGGGGAGGAATTTGGTGGAAATGGCAAGGGAATAAGTGAAGGGTAATTTCAACCAGTGCTTAATTACCGGTGTTTTACTAAACCCTCGTCTCAAGTAAGGCAAAGCGAAGCAGTTGAGGAGGTGAACATAGAAACCAATTAATAAGCAGCATAGTACAAATTAATTACAAAGATTATAAATTAAAAATCCGACAAAATCTGAGACCAAATTAATATGTTGATCAATTTTAGCTAGATAAAGAAATAAAATACTTTAATTATTCAGGAACTAATAATGCAAGTTTTTTGTAAAATACGGTTTAAAAAAAGAGTTAATACATTACCAGTTGGCGTCGAATTCGGCAGCGGTAGAAGATACGCTGCAGTATCCTCCGGCGAAGGGAAGAAGAGTATTTTCCATGAACAGCTTTCCGGCATGTAGAAGTGCAGCCAAAAGGATACTCTGGCCCAATTAAACTAAATTGGGCCTGAAGAGAATAGACCCACACTACCAACAGTAATATCAATAAGTGGCATTCACTGCAGTTAAAGACTCACTAATGAGGAGGAGTTATATATGGAAGATGTCACCCTGAATATAGGGGGGAGTTACGATAAGGTTATAACTGCCATAATCATCAATCCCGGAAATCACGTAAGGATTAACTCCTTTCTTAACAGCAAACCCCCTATAAAAACAGAGGTAAGACTAGGAGAAAAGGTACGCTAAAAGTACTACTCACAATATATTTCTTGGAACTCTCTGATTATCTTCTTACTAACTTAAGCATCGGAGAGCTACCCCGGGGACCACCCTGGGCTTTGTTTTGCAGGCACCGATTGCGGGCCATACACACCAGACGGAGCATTTTTCGAAGTTCACATCTTGGTAAGGTTTCCATTGACTTATCACTATACATCACAGGCATTTTATTTGAAAATAGTTTTAAAAATATAATTAAATTTTAATAGATACATTAAAATCTATAATACTGGGCATGGCAGCTTGTTGTCATTTGTGAGTTAAGATGAATATCGTCATTAAAAAATGATAGTGGTTGTCGAAACGCCAAAGTTGATAATGTCATCTTGTGCAGGCTGCTCAATAATTTAATTAAAAACAAAAAAGTCATTGATTCAACCAAAGTACGTGACAACAAGTTTGATGTTGTATCCATATTTCTATATCTATACTACTAGTCATGATAGGGGCCTAACCTGAATAAAATTATTTAATTTTAAATGTATTAATAACTCAAACTAATTACACGAACATGTTGTAATTACAATTGAGTTACAGAATGAGGGACGCAAAACAACTATATGGCAGTTTGTAGCCATAATTTTGCATTCTAATTCTTAAGTATTTATTTAATTTTTGAATATTATTGTAATTCTTGTTAGTTCTTTAACCGTATTTTATTGAAAGGTATGTCTCAAATGAAAATAAAATAGTTTGGATTATATATAAAATACATACTAATATTTTTATGATATTAAAATTATCCAAATATAATTGTCTGATTCATATTTATATATGACTCTTAATTCAATCGATCAGTTTAAAATTCATTGTTGTTATATATATATATATATATATTTATAATTTTTTATATTTTAGACTTTGATATCAATATAATTCTTTTTTATTAAATATTTTCTTATTTTAATTATGTAAGCATTCTTAATATTAGTGACTCTAACCTATTTAATATAGTCCTACAAAGTGTGGAAGCTTCTTAATATTGTTATTATACATACTCGGTTAAATGCTTATTAGTTTTTCGTAATTTTCAATGTAGTTTTCAATCGACATGCATAAATTTTCATATAGCGCTAAATATTATTAACAAAGTTTACCTATGATAAATAGTTTTAATTATTTAAAATTCATGTAATGTTCAATGTGTACTTAAATTAAGATATTTTAATCTTTAAAAAACACATTGATATTTAGATATGTAATTCTAAACATGTTAATGTTAATTAAAATATAATTTTATCATAGTAGTTCGCATCCTAAAAAAATATTTCTTTATGTGGTTAAGCATAAAAACTCATTAACTTTGCTTTTATAAAAAAAAAAACAAATTAATTTATTTACATACTCTATAGCTAGAATGAAGAATGTTGTATAAAATTATGCCTTACGGATAAAAATATGATTGACTTAAGGCATCTTTGAAATTATTATAAATTAGTCAAATCAGTTTTGAATAGTTTTCGGCCTTCAAAGAGTTTGAATATTTTAAAAACGACTTAAAAAATTAAAATCGATTTATAAAAAATTAAAAGTTAAAAATAAGTTATAGCCTATTTTTAAATTTCAAGCACAATCGATCTATACTAACAGAAGGCATCCAACATACCGTATCAAAGCATAACCAATCCCTGGTGCACCTATATTCGCACCTGATTCAATTTACCTTAGCGAATTTCACACAACTGGCTACCACCAACGTATAACAACAAAATCAAATCTAGCACGAACCCTTACAGATCGACACATTGACACCAGGCATATAGTGCAAAACCAACCTCCCGCGTGGAAAGCTTACCAAGGATAAGCAAATGCTGACACGTTAAGCAGAAGAACCCCCTATCTAAAAGTTTCCAGAGACGAAGCACAAGCACCACAATAAAACTATCCCAAAAATCACAACGCGCCTCAGTCGCCTGCAAATACTAAAATCAGTCACAAACACCACACTATTGTGGAACTACATAACCATACTAGTATGATCATATCAGCACACTCTGATTTTGTACTTACCACGGACTGCCATCCATAAAACCACAAAGCTGAAAACACTCTGCAAACTTGCACAAATTGAGTTTAATATAAAATCTGTCATAAAACCTTCATATCACTGAAAAGTCTAACTCAGGAACCACACTCTACATCCATTACTAAGGAAGAAACCCATTGCAAGAAGAACACACCACACACAATTCATCAAAACTCCGCATCGATACCACGTGTACCAGACTCTCTAAACCAAAGAAACTCAGCTGAAACCAAGACAGTTATCGAAAAGAATAGAAAACTAATTAAGACGCGGCTTAAAATCGACAATCGATAATAACTCATGCTCAGGTGGGTGGTCAGATAGGTCGATTAAAGCAATCCCTACAATATAATAAAGACACTAAATGACCAGAAACATCAATTTTAACATCGCGAATAAATACAAGCTTTGTATAATGTCACGGGGAGTACTGGAACACGACTCTAGGTGACTACCAAAAATCCATCCATGTAGCCAAGGATCTAACAAACGTGGCCAAGACTGCCATCTTAGCGCGAGTGCCGAGAACTGTACAGAAAGAAAGGGTAACCTACCCATACCAGGAGATACAATACTACTACTCACCAAATAACTCAACTATCAATGAACCTCCCCAATAAAACAAACCAGGCCTAGCATCAATATGCTATAAGAAACCTTAAGCCTCTCAGTCAGCTACCCAAATCACTTCTAGCATCCAAATCCACCAGAAGAACTGGCAAAGCGGCCTCACCACAACGACCTCACTACAGCGACTTCGGCGGAGCGACCTCATTAGAAGGACTATCAAGGCGAACTCGCCACAACGACCTCTCTACAGTAACTTCGGTGGAGCGACCTCACCAAAAGAACTGGCAAAGTGGCCTTGCCACAACGACCTCGCTACATTAACTTCGGTAGAGCGACCTCGCCAATTAACTTCGGCAAGGCAACCCCGAGGTGCTGGAGCAGCCCGAGCTCCTACAGCTGCCTTTCCAGAAGCAAAAAGCCTCTAAGAGGTCTAGAGCGAGCATCAAGGGCTAAATCTAACCAAACCAAAACATAAACCTGGGAGGAGAAAAATCATAGAGCAATAAATTCCAGAATTTGCTCATAAACCAGCTGGGAGCCAAAGGGTAAAACGTCTACAAATCAACTGAAAAAAAAACACATCTATAAAACAAAACTGGGAAAAGGGATTCCATATCCTCAAGCTGGTGCTGCTGCATTAATTTACGACCATCTGGGAACTAACAGAAAATAGCTTTAGCATGCTGGAACTCACGATTTGAGCCATAACCAGCAAGAATTAATCAATAGCACCATGCAAGCTGGACTCATGCACTAAATTAGAACCAACTGGGTTTTAACAATATAGCAGAAGCAAGTCGAGACCCATACATCGACACATAACCACTAGAAATTAAAGATACAACAATAAAACCCTAAAATCTAAACAAGGAGTTACAGCTACACTCAGCCAGATCCTCACCCATGGCTACTAATTACTACCTCTACAGGAAGGCGAAGGAGAAGACTTACCTCTAACAAAAGGAACAGTGCGCGAGCCTGGGACTGGTGATCCCCTTTCAGGTTGGCTGGGTTCAGAGCTTCAAACAGCAGGCTGGGCGAGAGAGAATGTGGAGAAGGGGAAGTGGGAAAAAGAGCTGAAAACTTTAAAAGCACAGTAGGGGACATATACATATCTGCGCACTTGGGCCAGGCCCAAGAAGGAAAAAGTCCAACTTCCCACAACCCAACGCAAGAGGTTTGGGCCAACATTCTACAACACAGCCAACTTAAAACGCGAGGGTCCTAGAAATAGATTTAAAGTCCATCTAGACCAAAGTCGATACTCTGGAGTTAACAAAAATGTCGAAAATTAATTCCAAGCGCGTTTACCACTATTTTACTCTCGAGTTTCACTGTTTTGAAATTGAAACTTCAAAATAGGGGAACTAAACTAATAAAGGAACGAGTCACTAGGGCACCGAACTACCGGTCCCATCAAGTCATGAACAACTTAGGTAAACTCCCAAACGGCTATAATTACAAGAAAAGGAAAAAGGGAAAATAAAAGGAAATGACCGAGCGGGTCATTACAACATCCATCAATGAAAAAGACATTCGTCCTCAAAAGTCAAGGAAGGGAAAAGTACCTGAAGGCTCGAAAAGGTGTGGGTACTGGGCCCGCATATCCCATTTTGTTTCCCAGGTAGCCTCCTCAACTAGTCAATGCGCCCAACGAACCTTCACCACTGGAATCTCTCGGGACCTGAGTTGCTTCATATCTCGGTCTATAATAGCTTCAGGCTCCTCAATATAAGTCAGGGTGTCGTCGATCCGCACATCATCTCGGCGAAGGACATGAGACGGGTCCAGTACATAGTGGCGGAGCATCGATACATGGAAAACTGGATGGACAACGGCTAACTCAAATGGCAAGGCAAGTCTATATTCAACATCCCTAACTCTCTGTAATACCTCGTAAGGCCCAATGAACCGGGTGCTAAGCTTGCCCCGACTACCAAACCGCATAACTACTTTTATGGGCGAGACTCTAAGGTAAACCGAGTCTCCAAAACTAAAATCAAGGGGCCAAAACCTACGATCCGCGTAGGACTTATGCCTACTCTGTGCTGCTCATAATCTATAGTGAATAAGTCTGACCTG
>JBDJHY010246914.1:0-10737 GCA_039654485.1 Withania somnifera
CGTTGTTACTCGAGTGCTAGTTCTTGGATGTCCTAATTGCTTATGTAACCATAATTCTTGTACTCTGTTATTTACTGTTGTTATTATAGTTATGTGCTCAGTGGGCCCTCAAAGCCTACTGAGTACAGGTTGCTTCGGTGGCTTGTACTCATAGTACACTTGTCTTTGTGTAGATCCAGGTATAGGTCCCCGACCGTGATTTCTGCACGTTGACCGCTCGTTCGTTTTTGGGCCAGTTCAGAGATACAGGGTGAGCTTGGCATCCATCTTTGTCTTGTATCTCTTCAGTTGTATATTTGATTTTGCTATCTCCATTGTATTTCGGAGACGATGTATATTATATAGCTTCTATCTTTGCTTCTCTACACTAGTGGTTCGTTTGGCATTGACATCGGGTCTTGGGTTTGTTATGTAAACTTACTATTTTGCTTATATTTTTTTTTTCATATTATTCTGCTTTCACTGTAGTAGTCCTCCGCTTCGGCTACGGGGTTTGGTTCTCCTACTTGGGTATAGTAGGTGCCATCATGACTTGAGAAATTGGGTCGTGACACCAGTGTAGGTTTATGGAACTAGGTTTATCACACTTGATTCCATGACATAGCCTAGTTTAGGTAGTTTGTTAGAAACTCCCACTTTATCATACAATATATTAGAACTAAATTTATACTTTGCCTCGACAAATCATAGTTTACTTTAAACTTTCAAAACTTGACATAAACCGTATGTTTTCATATTTATTTAAATATTTATAACATTGCATAGTGTTATACTTAATGAACTTTTGATGACAGAAAAATGTAAAGAATAGGTTGCCTTGATGTGATCCTTTATATCTGAACTCAACGTGTAGTAAAAGTATCCCAACATAGTATATAAAAGAATAAAATTAAGGTGCAAAAGTCTTAGAGAGTTTACGAGTCCAAAGAGATAAAGATCATAGACAAGATAAACACAAGGAAGAATACAAACAAGATTGGAGACCTTTCCATGAAGATATCTTACGGAATTTGACAAAGCATATCCAAGAAAGGATTCCACAACTACACAAACTCAAACCTCCAAGCAAGAGAGGAATCCTAGTCAAGAAAGAATTCATAGTAAACTGAGAAGCTAAGAATCAAGATCCTTATTGGAGTCAAGAAGATTTAGGACTTATAGAATATGTGCATGAAATAGGTTGTTATGACTTGTTCCTTTCAGCAGAGTCCTACCAGCAGCAAGATTCCTTCAAATAAAATATTTGAATGATATATAGAGAACATATCGAAGTATGACAAAGCATGAAGTTGATAGAAGTTTGTATGTGATAAAGAGTCTATAATTTTATAGATCAAGAGAGTCTAAGAAAACAAGGATTATTTGTGGAGAAAGAAGTATGAATAATACAAGAGGTTTGAAGAGGCCAGGAGGCTACAAGAGATAAAGTTCAGAACACATGATAAAGATAAGAAAAGAGCCCATACAACTAAGAAGAGTCCCATGGAGTGAGAAATCCATGTAGCTATGGAAATTTTGTGTTTTTAGAACTCTAATTGTATGAGAGTATCTGATAGAGCTATAAATACACATGGGTCTACATACTGAATTCACATGCACTTATAATGAGAGAAATGAGACAGAAAAAAATAAAATAAGAAAGAATATTGTTTGAGAGGGTTTTTTCCAGCTACTAAAGTGAAATAAATACAAAGTAACGGATTAAAGAACATGTTCATTTATCCTATCATTTTGTTGTTCTTGGTCTAGATAATTTGTATTACAAAGAAAGAAAAGCAGTAAGGCTTTTTGAAATTGAGTGAGTTTATTTCTGAGTGATGTTTGTAATGATTGAAGTGCAATTGATAGACAACTACCATATTGAAGAACTTTTTCCTTTAATAGATTTAACTTACATTTCTTTATCTAAATACTTTGTATTAGGATGTTCATTGAGTTGTAATTTATTTCTTTTCTAGAATTGATTTTTAGAGAACAATATTAATTTGAGTAAACTTCAGGTTGGGGGAAACTTGAGGTGGGGTTCAATAGTCGAGAGTGATTTTTGAAGATTTTGGAATTATAGTTAGTTATTACGATTTCAAGAGTCTTGTAATCTGAGTATACCCTATAGTGGAGTGATTATAGGGGAAAGGGACTAGGGGTAGTCTCTAAAGTTACAAGAGTTATAACTTGAATTTTTTTAGTTTCACATTTTTAGTGAAGTTTAAGTTAAATCCTGCAGGGGCAAAGGTCATGGTTTTTTACCGTTTGTGAGATGGGATTTTCCACGTAAAAATATTGTGTAATCTATTTACTGCATTATTTTCATTTAAGTATTAACTAAAAGGAAATGGTACCTTGGACCTGTTTCTTTGAAGTGGTAAGGGCGCATAACTCTACAATTGTTATCAGAGCATGTTATCTTGTTAAAATTTAAGCACTTAAGAAAATATCATAATTAATTCTACACTTCACTTGGACACGATGAGGGACAACACATCAACAAACCTCTCTTATTAATAGAAAATTCTACTCATGGTGGAAAGAAATGATGAAAGATTTTCTGTTGGATGCAGACTACGATCTTTGGAGTACGGTCATTTATAGACCAAAGTACCCCAAAAGGAAGGATACTAAAAATGTCTATATGCTTAAGGACAAAAGAGATTATGGTAAACCTGACTACAAGATGCTTGGAAAGAATATTAAAGCAAAATGCATTCTTGTGTGTGGCCTATGACCAAATGATTATAATTGTATTTCAAGATGTACTGCAACAAACCACATCTAGGATATATTAGAAAATGCTCATGAAGTTACTAGACAAGTTAGGAAGAAAATGTCATCAAAATACAAGTGGGCTTCTTGTGGATCAGATTATGATGGTGAGGAGGAGGTTGAAAACATTGTGTTAATGGATCTTGAAGAATTAGACACAGACTCAGAGGTTGAGGAAAAAGGAGGTTAATTTTATTGACTTAAAGGATAAAATTGATTCACTTTCAAAGAAAAAGTTGACCTCCTTAATGACCACCTTAATTGATAATTATTATAATCTTACTGAGAATAGGGATCAACTGCTAAGTTCTCTAACTAGTCTAAAATTTGAGTTCATTGGTATTGAGAATATCAAAATAAGACTAGAAAAAAAGTCTCTAAGTAGGTAATAGATTAAATGTGAAAAGGAGATAAAAAAGGTAAAAGATGATTTTTACCATATAAGAGGGAAATCTAGGAGAATAGGGTCTGAACTAGCTAGAACTAAGTTTGAACTAGAAAGAGCTAATAGGTGGACCAACTCAAAAATAATTGTTACCCAGCTTGGTAATAGAAGACATAGTAAAAGGGATGAGCTACGTTTTGGGAAGGCTAACAAAGGTGATCATGATATACTTCGAAATTTATATGGCAATACTGGTCATACTAGAAATGCATGTCCATTCAATCATAAATACCATGAAAAAAATAAGGAAACTATCGTGGAAGAAAGAAAAATATTTCCTAAAATGCATGAACCATTCAAAAGGAACATTTATGTTAAAAGAAGGTCAATCATTTTTAAGCTACCTCTTTTTTCCAAGAGAGATCTTAGTCATCCCGTTGTACAAGGAAAAGAACCCAAGATTCTCTGGGTTCCTAAAACTAACCTTTGATTTAACACGAAAAAGTTAGAGAAAGCAAGAAAAATTGAGACATGGATAGCGCCTGCTTTAGACACGAGGATATAGATATAAAGATGTTCCTCTCACATAGTACATAAAAGGGTGGCTACCTTTAAAAGAGGTAGAAAGGATTAGATCAAAGAAGCTGGTACAATAAAGATAGTATAATAGACAATGACACCTTGCTATGGAACAAAAGACTTTGACATGAAAGCCTAGGTAAACTGAAAAAACTAGTCTTAAGGATTTAATGATAGGTTTCCCTAATATTAAATTCAAGATGACAAGGTATGTTCTACATGTGCAAAAGAAAATAAGGTAAAATATTCTTTCAGTCCAAAGCATTAGGTACACAAAACCAGATCCATGGAACTTTTCTTATAAATCTGTGTGGTCCAATGAGTGTAAGAAGTTGGGATAGAAAGAGATGTGTATTCATGCTTATTGATTATTCTAAGTTCAGTAGGACAATTTTTCTTACCTAAAAGGAGGATGCTCTTGAAGTACTCATCACTTTAGTGAGAAGAACTAGAAAGAAGTTGGATAATCAACTTGCATTGATTAGATCTGACCATAGAACAAAGTTTGAAAATGTAAAACTTGTTGAATGTTGTTCCAATCATGGTCTAGAACACAACTTATATGCTCCTAATACTCCGTAATAAAATAGAGTGATTAGAAAAATAATAAAACTCAGCAAAAGTTAGACAAAACCTTAATGACGACTAAAAATCTTGGTAGTTAGTTCATGAATGAAGCCATAAATATTACGTGTTTAATAACGAATTGATGTATGAATAAACCTCTTCTAAAGAAAAATCCCTATATTTTTAAAGGCAAAAATCCTTGCATCACTCATTTTAATATTTTGGTTGTGTATATTCCATTCACTATAATGCAAAGGAATTATTAGAGAAATATGATACCATAATTGCTAATGGAGTATCCTTAAGCTACACACAAGATATTAAAGCTTGTAGAATGTTTATCAAAAGAACTATGTGTGTTGTAGAAATTTTGTATGCAACCTTAGATGAAAATAGTCTTATGTCTTCCAATAGATGTAGGATGAAGATGAACCACAAAGTATTTGAATCTATCGGAGAGGACCAAGTAAAGGAATAGATCCAGAAAGAAATAGTGATTGAATGTGAGGAACTTAAAATTCTGACTTAAAAAAGGCTGCAACTACTTAAAAAAAGTTCAAGATAATGGATTTAAAGGCATGTTATAGTATTTGGTGTGGTAATATGTGCTAGGGATCATGTTAATCCAAAGGAGTCCCACTTAAAAGTAGTGTAACATACTTGAAGTGAACAAATGACCAGGAGTTATGGTATCCCAAAGGCATCAATATTGCTCTTGTTATGGACAAAAAAAGTACTACATGTATGGAACACTCTCCTGGATCTTCTTGAATTCATGTGTCATTGAAAAACACATTGCTAGAATATTCACAAATGTACTAGAAAAGAAAATAGAAAATGAACAGGTTGGAGGTGAGGATGGTGAAGGTTATATAAGTAACCCCCAATGACTGGATAAAAAACACTCTATAAAATGCATATTCTAGTTAAAGTTTTTTGCTCAACCTTGTGCATTGAATTGTATGTCTCTATACCATTTTCAAAGTAAAATATAATCATACAATAGAACATGATATTTGTATTTGTTATAGGGAAATATTTGGAAAATAGAAGATGGATTAATAACTACAACACTGACCAAGTTATGTACATTATCATTGATTGCCAGTTTTCGAATTCAACAAATGCACTTGAACTTGTTTCTTTCCTAAAATCCCAAAAAGATTTTAACCAATCGTAAGACTATAATTGTCACTGTTTCTCTAATAATTAGAAGTAAATTGTTGTAATGACAACTATTTGATAAAGTTGATAGGTCAAGTTCCATTATATGTCTTCCTAAGGTAATACACTTAAATTCTTTTGGACTTTATAACTCAAAACAACAACTTTAAAGATTAAGTCCTATTTAAACTGATCTTTTAGTTTCATCTTCCCATACAACCTCTTGTTTATCATAGTATGAACTTTTCCTTTACCCAGGAGTTTGGTGGTCTATGTCTAAGATAGATGATCTCAATGTTCCACCTATTGCTCAAATTAAGGAGGAATTGGCTGTAGGGATGACTATTATACCTAGGAGTGTTGAGGTTGATGAGGGAATTAGTAGGGATGCATTAAGTGAGGGAGAATCCAGGGGTGACCCTGTTGGTGGACTTGTTCCTTATAATGGGTTCAAACTAGTGGATGCATCTATTTAGAGAAAATCAACGAGGATACCAAAATAGAGCCTATCTCTCCTATTAGGCTCAATATAGGAAAGGAATTAATTTCTGAGGAAAAGTAATCTAAGGTACAAGTTAGGTCTGATGAGGATGTTTTCTCTATCATGCACATGAGGAATTAGCAAGAACAATCAATTTCGGTAAAGCAGTATGTCCTGAGGAGAAGAGTCAACACTAGATTTTGGGATGCTACTATTGGTCATGCTTATTCATGTCCAAGGATGGACTAACCTGTTCCTTCAAGGTGATACCAAAAAGGGGTTAGTGCTGAATTGACTATAAAAGATGCTGAAATTGCTGAATTGAGAGCATCTTGTAATGATGCCTTGAATGGACTACACATTCACTAAAGGATTTTCAAACAAAGGAGAAGCTAGTAATAATGAAGAGGGAAGAGGTGAGTCAAGTGGTGTTCTGACGACTGAGGGACCTTCTAGAAAGGAGATTGTTGTTAAATTGGTGGAGTCTTTCAGTTATGAGGAAGATATTAAAGTAGTTCTAGATTCCTCAAGTGAGGGACAACATATGGATATACATATAGAAGAACCCATTTCTACTGATAGGATAGAGAAAGTGGTTGAGGGATTACTTGAAGGTGATTTATGTAAGGGGAAAGTCTGAGAACCCCACAGAGATACCTATTTCTTTTGGATGGACTATTTAGGGAGTTCTTTGGAGTGATTCTTGTGAAGGGGGAAAGGATAAGAACCCCACAGAGGAATAGTTTCTTTCTGCCAGGTTTGTAGGGATGAAGAAATAAAATTAAAATCTTAAGGTTGTGGCTACTTATCTAGTGTCTGAGATGGAGAAGTAAAAGTCTACTAACTCTGTAAATATGAAGGACCTTTTGTACCCCTTAAATGAATCTCCTTTCCTCCTCCACTCCTCCAACCTCTCCTCTCTCTTAGTACCTCTTTGATTTTCCTATTCTAAACCTTTTTGTATCCTCTTTGCGTTTTATGTTCTTTGTTTTTTTTATATTGGATTTCATTTGGTAATGTACATTGCTTTGATTACTAGAAGTGTGTAATTCATTCTCCTTTCTTCTAGTTGTTTCCTTACATTTACAAATACAATAATATTCTAACTGAGCTTATTGTCTTTTAAGTGTTTGTATAGGTGATAGCCCTAGCGGCAATGAGTATCTAAATTGCTTCCACTTGGTATGGTTTTTTTATAACCGTTTTAAGATGCCAAAAGGGGGAAGTGAATATTGTGTAATAGGTATAACCCATTGTTCTAACCTGATTCTTGGATGTGGTTCTTCTGGTTCACTAATGACTAATGTGGTCTTTCTGGAAAGTTGGTGTCTAGTTGTTTTATTCAGGTTGGACACAACATATAAGGATCAGGGTTTGTCATAATCAAAAAGGGGAATTTGTTAGGGTTAGTAAAGTTTTGATGATTTGACAAAAGTATTGAACATGTTTTCTTAATGTGATCCTTTACATCTGAGCCCAACATAGAGTAAAAGTCTTCCATTATAGTAAAAAAAAATTAAAATCAATGCATAAAAGTCTTAGAGATATAAGGAGTCTAAAGAGAAAAAGATCATAGACAAGATAAACATAAGGAAGAATCCAAGAAAGATGGGAGTCCTTTTCAAAAAAGAGTTTTTATGGACTTTGACAAATACAAGAATGGATTCCACAACTACACATACTCAAGCATCCAAGAAAGAGAGAAATCCTAGTCAAGCAAGAATTCTTAGTAAATTGAGAAGCTAAGAACCAAGATCCCTGTTCGAGTCAAAGAAATTTTGGACTTGTAGAACATGTGCTAGAAACAGGTTACTAAAACTTATTCCTTTCAGTAGAGTCCTACCTGCAGTAGGATTCCTTGAAATGAACTAACAGAATGTTAGATAGAGAAGATCGCAAAATTTGACAAAGCATGAAGCTGATAGGATTTTATATATGATAAATAGTAAATAACTGGACAGATCAAGATAGTCCAAGAAAGAAGGAAGTCTTTGTAGATATAAAAGTCTGCATAATACAATAATATTAAAGAGTCTATGAGTCTACACATGATAAAGTTCAAAAGGAAAGTCAAAGATAAGAAAATATTCCATGCATCCAAGAAGAGTTCCATGCAGTGAGAAGTCCATGCAGCCAAGGAATTCTTATGTGTTTAGAACTCTACTTGCATGAGATTATCTAGTGGAGATATAGAGACACGTGGATCTCCGTTATGAATTCTTATGCACTTATACTACAAGAAAACAGATAGAACATGATCAAATAAGTTAGAATATTATTTGAGAGAGTTCTACCCAACAATTGAAGTGAGATAAATACAAAACTACCATACTGAAGAACCTTTTCCTTTATCAAATAAGTTTAATGTTCTTGGTCTATATACTTTGTATTACAAGGAGATAAAAGAATTATGGCATTTCAAAATTGAATGAGTTCATTTCTTAGTGATATTTGCAGCATTCGATGTGAAACTGATACACAAGTACCAGATCGAACAACCTGTTTCTTTAATATATTACTTTACATTTCTTCATCTAGATACTGTGTATTAGAAGTTCAATGAGTTGAATTTATTTCTTTCCTAAAATTGATGTTTAAGGAATAATATTAAGTTGAGTACTCAGGTTAGGGGCAACTTAAAGTGGGGTTCAATAGTCGACAGTGATTGTTGAACGTTTAGGAATTAGAGTTAGTTCCTAGTATTGCACGAGTCTTATAATCTAAGTATATCCTATAGTTGAATGATTATAGGGGCAAAGGAGTAGGTGTAGTCTCTTCAGTTGCAAGAGTTATAACCTGAATTTTGTTAAGGCTCACAGTGTTTGTGAAGTTTGAGTTAAATCCTATAGGGGTAAAGGTCTTGGTTTTTTACCATTTGTGAGATGGGGTTTTCCATGTAAAAATATCGTGTCATTAATTTACTGCTTTATTTTTTGTTAAGTAGTAACTAAACAAAACTAATACCTAGGACTTATTTTGTGAAATGGTAGGGGTGCATAAATCTATACATAGGTTTTTCGGCTTTAAGATATTTGATCTTAGGAATATTTACATATTTTATTTCCATTAAAGTCTCGTATTTTTCTTAGTTTTGAGAACAATTACGTGTTTTAAAGCATCTTATTAATTGATAGTTGTTATTTTTACTAAACCATATGATTAGTCTATATTAAGGAGTACTTGGAGCCTACACATATGAAAACCAAGAGGAAATGGAAGGTTGGATAAATGGAGGTCTTCTGAGGAAAATATGATGAGAAACAAGCTTCCACAAGGTGAACAAGGATCATCATAATTTCCATCACATCGTGATGCAAATCATGATGGGCTACTATTTTCGGAGGGAAACTCTATAAAGATTGGGATCAAGACTTGATGGAGGTCCCATCGCAGTTGGAATCACCTCGTGATCCCCTATAACTTTGTCAAAAATCCGTTTCTTTTAGGTTAAGTTAAGGGAAAAATGGTAATTCCATGCGGCGACTACATAACCTTTGTTGAGGCAATTTTGAAAGCACTTTTTCAATAGTTTTTGATAATTTTTCACTATTGGAAATAAGTTTTTCATTGTTGGAGTTACACTTTGGAATGAGGAATTTTAATCTAGATAAAGATCTTAGAGCTGCCATGGAGGCCGGAGAACAATTGTGTACACTTAGGTTCTCCTTTATTTATATATTTTTATGTTCTTCTTTGAATGATTTGTTGTGATTATTCCATGCTCTATGTGGAACTAATTCTTCTTGTTCTAGGGTTTTTGTATAAACTAGCATGATGATTATTTATTTATATATTATTTGATTTGCGGGATTTATTATGTAACTGGTCTTATTTTTCTATGCATAGTATATTAGTGCTTCACGACCATTAAGATAAACTTATAAACCTAAAAGTAAACTAATCGGGAATCTGAAAGGTATAACGAGAAACGTAAGGAGTGAGTTCTTACATAGATTATACCAAGGTTGGATAATTGAATACGATCCGCAACTAAGACATAATCGTGTTCTTAGTTTTCCTCACTTGGTTCGTTATGAAAAGATAACTATAATGCATCTAAACTATATTTTCACAATACATGTCGATCAAAGTAGTTGTGGGATTTGTATAGATAGTTATTAGATGATGATCATTCCCTACTCATAAATTAAACCCTAGAACAAATAATTAGATAATTCAAGTTAATTATTTCAATTAATTAAATATAATAGCTAGCAAACCCATAACCCTAGTTTGAGTCATTCATTGATCAAGTAGAAATATAGTCATCTCCAGATTAATTGTCTATTAGTTAATTTTATCATTCTTATTTTAATTACATTCCCAATTATATCTCTACAAACTCCCCACTTAAATAATAGTTAACGATTAGTTTAATTCAACTAAACTGTTAACATCAAGTCCCTATATTACTTGTACGATCACGTACAGTTACGTGTGCGTTAGGATGCAACAAGTTTTTGGCACCATTTCCGGAGACTTTTTTTAACTTTTTTTGGGTTAAAACTTTTTCTCTTCAATTATTTATGTTTTTACATATAAATATTTGTATATAAGTTTCTGTGTAATTATTAACTGTTAGTATTTCATTATTTTTCAAAACACAGTACTCTCTCTGAGATGACAGATTTTCATGCAAAAGTATGAAGTGATAAATATTTATATTTTATTAATTCTTGTCCTTATTCTAGAGGACCCCACTTTTAAAAGCAATGCCAATATATTCCAGAGGGTGAGTAGTCTGCACCATCTCTATCTTGTGAGTTTTGTGGTAGCTGTTAAAATGAATGCCCGGTGTGTT
>JBDJHY010246923.1:0-10737 GCA_039654485.1 Withania somnifera
AGAATTTCAAGAATTAAAATAAAGAAGGAACTTACCAAATTGTGTCGAAATCAAAGGGGAAGAAATTATGACTTTACTCAATCCAAGTTGGACTTGTTGGATGTTTTTTCACATAAAAACTTGGGGAAAATGGGAGTGGTTTTCTGTATCATGGATAGAACGGTCGTGTAGGGATTATTTATACTGCCAGTGAATTTTTCATCATGTTTGCAAGAAGGAAGGTCACAAGCGAGTAACAAAAATGTTTTGGTCATTGCAATAGCAGAAGGGCTCATCGCAATCATGATTAATATAAAGCTACATCATGCTTGGAATTGCTTGAAAGGGAGAACGTGATTGCATTTAAGGAAAATACTGGAACCCATCGTGATCACATAAGCCTATATCATGATCGCGTAGATGAAAATTATAGAAGAATCGCGATCACATAAGAATAACTCGCGATCGCGTAGAATAATTCACCTGTACAAGTTGTAGGTTTTGACAGTATAAGGCAAGGAATGGAAACACTCTAGATCACCACTCAAAATGATTTTGGAGACCAATTTATGCAAACAAACTATGCACGCCTACCTAAAACAATATTCTAAACTGAAGGAGCAGTCAAAATCGAAATTCAAGGCTGTTTTGGGAAAATATTGACCAAGTCAACCCTTAGGCTTATAATAAATAATAAAAGTCCCAACAATACCTCAAAAATTCAACGACAAGTTCAAGAAATAAACCAACACCCCAATTAGCCTAAAACCACTATTCTTGAGCAGATGGAAGTGTTAGAAATTCGATCCGACACTCCATGCACCAAAATACCACCCAAGCTCCAAATTAGGCCTTAAGCTTAGAAACATAATCCACAAATAAACACAAATTGCAAATGAGAACTCTGAAACATAAACTTAAGGTCAACCTTTACTGTGTTTGGTATTCCAGAGCAAGCAAAAATATCAAAATTTAATTATGAGCTTATTTTAAAGGAACATTGACTTTGTTAATGAGGACTTTGTTTTAGGCTCTAAATCAATCAATTTAAGGTACTTCTCAACTGATCCACTAGGGAACCAAACTATCGATCCTAGCAAGTCATACTTGGGGCAGCAACTGAAATGCTCTGGAATGCAAAAAGTTGTGTATTTCTCAAAAATGAACATGAGGGTCATTACACCCTTATATGAACATAATTTATGTGATACCTTTCTTTACCACCTTTTTACATATTATGGAACTCATACTTGTGTTGAGGGTTCATCTTTTGTTGATAAGGATTTCATTGAGGATAAATACATGTTCTCTCAATTCTAGCATTCCTCACTTGATCTGTGATGACTTAGGTAGTGATGATTGATGTGCTTGTATTACAAGTTCACTAAATAGATTATTTATAGTGTTGTAATTGAACCTCTATTTGGTGTTGATATAATTGATCATATGGTAAGTCATGTAGTTTCATTATGTGTAGATTGTGATTCTTTGTATGGTGATTTCATATCTTGCCTTTAGCAAGATGTACATGAAATGGAATATATTTGTAAAGGATGATGACTTATTTCTTTATGGAATGACTACTGATTTTATTGTTCACTATGTGCATAGTGTTATAGATTTCATTGATGGAAGTGTACCCCATTGAAGGCTACAAGTTAATAGGTAGTCTATAATGGGATGATGAAATCCTTACCAATAAAAGAATATCTTTCTTGAGGGTTTGTGGTGGATGTGAGTTGATTCTAGGTTAACATGCCAAGAGAGATTTGGGTAAGCTTGTAGGTACTCTTCTTGATAATGCAATATCCTTTACACGACACTTGAAGGACCTGAGTTGTGTAGGGGAAGGACCTTAATTAGAAACCATGTCCTTCAAAGAAGGGGAGCAATGGGAATCAATTGGATTTGTTGCTTATGCTCAAGTTTCTACACCCAAGCATGAAAGGGTGTTACATAGAACTTGACTTAGTGTTCATAGTTTTAAAGGTAAACCTCTCCCTCTTGATAACTTTGGTTATTTGATTGATTTGTTGTGAAGTTTTTTCAAACGAAGATTCATGAAGAGCATCACCAATGGACAAACCATCTTGACCACTGATCGGGTTTTGATAGATTACATATCTATTTGTTAAGGATGGTATGTATTCATGGCTTATGCTTTTTCTTTGACATTCAAAGGCCATAAAGGTAATTTCTATTTTGCTTAGGCTTTCTTATAGAACTTGGGAGCTTTTATGATTATTATTCCATGATACCTTGAGAGATGTGCTATTGTTGGCTTTGGGAGTTCTTGAGTGTGCTTTTGGAATACCCTTTCCCTTTGATCCCAAGATTGGCTTCTTTGTGATCCTATATTTCACTAGGTCTAGTGCATGGACTAGAGTTGTGACTTGGGATATTCTTGAAGCTAGTGCACTTATCCATAAGGGTAATTTATTTATTGACTTAAGGGGAAGGTATGTTTTTCTTAAAAAGGTGGAATAAATACATTCTTTCATATTTTTTTTCTAAAATGCATTGATTCATTGTATATACCCTTTGTATAAATATCATGAGTAGTGAAATATCTCTTGTTTTTCTTAGATATTTGTTCTTTTTTAACACATTTTAATGACTTGTTTTGTCATTTACTTGCCTTTCAGATTTTTTTCATTCTTAGAGATTTGATCTAGCTATCACAAGTCATTTATAACTTGTTAGGACTATTAGTTTAGTTCACCGACAGTTGTATAGTCCATTATCTCAGTTTTCCTTTTTTGGCGACTTAACCTTTAAATTGTGAAAGTTGAGAATCAATTCTTAGTAAACACCCTAGGAATCAAAATTTGAAAGTTCCATTAGCTCTGGAAATCCAACTTTGATCTAGATAGGCCTTCAGTTTGTGTCTCAGGGTTTCTGTTATGAGTTGAACTGCTTTGTAGAAATTAGTTCAGACAAAGCTTATCTTGTAGCTTGGGTGGTGTTTTTGTGATCATAGCATCGGATTGGAAGTCTCTAGAGTTGTGACTTTAGGTTTGTTTGAACCTTGGTTAACTTTTTGAGGTGTCCAATTTTATTTTGGGATTATTTGTGGAAATTTTGGAAATGTCTCTTTTGGTTGGCTTTTATTTTGGGGTCATTATCATTTAAATAACCTCCAATGGTCGTTTTGTCGATTTTGTTGAGTCTGAATTGTGTTTTTTTACTCAAAATGCATATTTAGTTTGTTGTTGTTGGACTTCGTGTTGATTCTTTTTCTTTATTTGGGAGTTTTACTGTTATAGATTCTTTTATAGATTCCAAGCACTCAGCGATCGCACTCCACTTGAGCGATCGAGTCCCTAGACCACAATCATAGTAATTGGTTAGTATTACTCATTTTTCCCAATCATACTACATAAGCATGATCACTCCATTTGCATTTGTTTCTTATTTAGTGCGATCCCTCTTTATCGTGTTTAGATAAATAACAGAAGACCTCGATATTTCAGTTCACCATCTATTTCTCAGACTTCTCACCCTCTCTCTAAAACTTTGTTGGGGCTTCATCAATTGGTCCTAAAGGAGTTCTTGTGGAGGTTAATCTTGATCCCCCGCCTTCGGTAGATGCGTTTTCTTTCGTAAAAGCTTTCAATTTCTCCATTAATGGTTGTGACTGATTTATGACTCTTCTCTCTAATTCTCAATAGTTTTCAAGTTGTTTACTCGTGCATCGTGTTTGTTTTCACACTATGATCAAGTTACATTTGATTCTGAGTTTGTAAATTCCTTTATTTTATCTTTTTTGTTTATGTAATCTTTTTCACCTTTCCATAAAATTAACTTGTCTAATTCAGGACCTTCTGGCAGTCCAATCGATCTCACATGTGAACCATACTTTCCTTGAGCTGAGTCTTTTATGTCGACATTTTTATATTACTTTTCTAGGCTTTTAGACTATAGTCCTCTTTTTAGGCCGGTTTTCCATACCAGATTGAACTTAGAATTATGGATATCATACTTCATGCTTTGAACCTTAAATTTATAATTTTAGGTGATTTTTTTATATTCAGAGCTCGAGCCCACATTCACACATTTTAAGGATTCTTGCCACTCCTAAGTAGGCTAGGTTTTCTTGTACTTTAGACCGAGCTACTATATTATACTTGTTGGTATGGCTAACTGTGTGGGAGGGTATTTAGGTTGATTGTATTAACTTAGGTAAATTGTTATTCTTCTACCTATTTTTTAGGGTCCCGTAATGAGACTTAAAGGGTGATGGCCTGTATGTTCTTGTCCTGGCCTTGCCGCATGATGACCACTAACCCATTGATTATTGAGCCATTGTATGATGAGAGTGTGAGTTTAGTTTTTAGCTTGTGGACTTTGGCCAATCGTAGATTTCTATTGATCCCTTATTATTATTGTTGTTATTATTGTGATGCGATCATGTATTTTACATTATGAGTTCTTATGCTTAAGCACGGGCACAATCCAAAGCTACTGTACTGGTATACTTTGAATTCACTCAAACATAATTTTTTTGGCCTAATAACAAATAAAAAGGAGGTTTGTTGCTAAACCTATACTTATGCTACAGATCCCTTGAGGCATGGAGCTATTTTTAAAAGGATAACATAAATTGGGTTTCTAACTATCACAGATGTTATGTTTTTGCTTAGAGTGGTACTATTGGCACTATTGGGGCATATACCTTACATTTGATTTAGAGGCGCGGTCCTCCGGGGTGTATACCCTAAGATTTGCATTGATGGGGCCTAGAAACCCGAGATTGGAAGTATCTGAGCAGAGACGTCTGGAGCAACCTCTTGGTACAAGATGAAACTATTTTGATTTACTTTCCAACACCTATATGTATTCATTCTCGCATGGTTTGTGCTGACCAGACTTAAAGGGGAGTCACAATGATTTTGTTGTGCTGTTTGTGCCTACCAATGGGATAGGGCATCAAGTAGGTCTTTCTGTGGTTATTTAATATTCTATATTCAGTTGCATATACATTTATTATTTATTACTTTCGGTATGTTATTATTCATATTTGTATTGACATTTAGTTGGAGTTCAGGTGTGCTCCCTTTATTTTTTGATTTCGGGTTCTGCAAAGTACTTTGTCATTCTCCCTCTACTAGGGTCATGATTAGGTAATCTTCATACTTCCTGTACTTATCCCCTATTAGTGGTAGATATATTTCAGCTGTTACAACCTTTCCTTTCTTTGTATCTAGTTTATTACTACTTTCTTACTATTATTGACCTGCTTTACTTCCCTCTCTATTTCTTACTCATATTTTATTTTAGCCCGATCGGCCTATAATGCCTACTAGGTAATTGTGTTGGTACTCATGCTACACTTCTATACCATTTCATCGTGCAGATTCCGATAAGGTTTATTGAAGAATATGAGATCATTCTTGGTAGATATTGCTGATGTGTGGAGACTATAGTGAGCTTTGATGTTCAAGATGATTGTGGTTTCCTTGTTGTTTTAGCCCTCTTTATTTTTCTCATAGTAGCCCTTGTGTAGTTTCTTTTGTAGGAGCTATTATATATATTCATCTTTTGGTTACTCTGTTTAGTAGCTCCATGTGTCATTAACACCAGGTTTTGGGTTGAATATATTTTATTGCTCTCCCACTGTTATATGTATTTGACTATATCTTTACCTGATTTTTTTATTATGACTTAATATGGCCAATTGTGAGTAGCTCAGGTCTGTACTAGTGGGCTTCTCTACCGAAGGGTTATGGATGCCATCATGGCCTAAACTTATGGTCGTGACAACATTAATGCTTGGTTATATCACCAAAGTGACTATTTTATAGTTTTCAATTCTTACGATGTTTACTATCGGTATTATCATCCACCATTTTGTTTTAATTAGTAAAGTCCTTGTATACATTGTTTTCCATGTTTTATAGGTCAGGGTTCGAGGAAGAATCTTCTCAAGAAGGGGAGAATAAACAAGCATGAATTGCACCCATCAAGAAAGGTATTTCATATGGATTCAAGCTAATGCCTTCAAGGGTCGACGTGTCATATTCGAGGGCAACTCTGGAAACCTTGTGGAATTTATTGAACAAGACCCAAAGTTATGGGTATATTTTACATTTTGGCTCACTTTGGGGCCCAATTGTATTAAATAAAACCATGACTAGTACAAACAACTAGTCTTTCATTATTTTCCTTAGTTTTTGGAAAATAAAGAATTGAGAAAAGTTTGTGAAGCTTTTAGTAGTATTTACCTATGGTTAGTAGATTGTAGAATTACAATCTATATTTACCATAGGTTCTATTCTATGGTTAATTTAGAACTTTTTTTCCTTGACGTTCATACTAGTTGCTCGTTTATGGATGTCTAGTTTCCATTCATTGAATACAAGTCATTTCTCCCGTAGGTAATTCATGGATGCCTTTGTTTCTTGTTTTCTTATCTCCTTATTTCTCTTGGAACTATTTTATTTAATTACAATTGTAGTTGATAATTCCTCATATCTTTATTTTTTGTTTTAAATCTCCATTTTGAATATCGATCTTTATTGACCCTGTAATGGGGATCACATCAATGAGTGTACTTGTTGGACCTCTCATTCCTACTAGAACCCCTCTCAACTAGCCATGGTATACCAAGAACAACATGACAAGATTGCATTGGTATTAAAAACTTATCTTGGTACCGACCAATGCAAAATTTCACAACTACTTGCTTTGTTATTTCAGTTTCACTACCATTATTGAGTCAAGGGTGCCATTGGAGTTTATAATGGTCAGGGTGATGTTGACAAAGACCCAGGAACATACCCATCCAATATCTTACATCTCGCATGGAAAAGGCTAATGTTGGAGTCAAAATCCTCTTGATAGAGTTCATTCATGCTTTTCCCTAATACGCATAAAGTATTCATGTCAACCTCCAAAGGCTCCAAATTTTCCTTTTAAGTTTCATCATCATGCTCATGCTTTGGCTCTTCAACTTCACTTGAGTCAACATTGTAAGAACAAGGTCCATCATGCAAGGTCACCTTTAACCGTTTATGAGGACATTCTTTTGTTATGTGTCCTTCACCATTAAATTTATAGTAATGATCAATAGAAGGACTATAAAATTGAGGTATGTCAAGACTACCTCCAACTCTATATTGAGAACCATGGTTTTTATACTCCTTATCATCTTCTTTAGACTCCTCTCCTACAATGTCATTCTCATCACAAATGTAATAAAAAATAGGGTTGTAGTATTGGTTTGCCTGACACTCTTGGAAAACATTTCGTCTTGGTAGTTGATAGGATACATGAAAAAATGCATGTGGTACAATTTGTGGACTTTAATGGGTTGAGGATTGAGTTTCCACAAAGGAGTGAAAACTTTGTAGTGGGACGTATGTTTTTGGAGGATATAGGGAATGAACTTGGTTCATATTGGTCGAATGGTTAGTTATTTTCAAAGAGGGATTTAGGTAGGCTTGGGGTTGATTTTGAGTGTACAATGGCTAATTTCTCCTTATATCAGCTACTCTATTTATATCTAATCTACCTATCTCCTTTGACATAGAGAAAGACCTCCTTATACCTCTAAACTTCTACAAAATCCTGTTATCCTTATCTCTATAGTGTCAATAATACCTTGGTACCTCCTTGGTGTTAATAAAAAGTAGCACAATATGAGGAAAAACACCCCACCTCACCAACTCTTAATCTATCTCCATATTCTTTCGACGTTGAATAAGACCCTTGAATGAACACATTATACCTCACATTGTCCTCAAAACCTTATAGTGATGTGTGAGGACTTTCCTCTTCACTAACATACTCATCACCATTCTCTTATACTCTGAATCCATCTCTATGTAGCTATTAGACTCCTCTATTTCACCCTCTCTCAAAGTAGTAGACATCATCATCATGTTGATCCATATCACAAGGACAAGCATAGCATTTAGGGACTTCTTCATCAAACTCATAAACCTTACATCATGATTATAAGGACCATAATAGACCTTATTTATGTGATTTGGGTTATGGATCACAATAAAAAATTATGGAGAAAGAAACAAATGAAAAGTACATGTGAAATCTTACAAAAACTTATTGGTTTATGGGAAATAAGGGGCTTCATACCCTCACCTCCCTATTTAACCAATAAACTACAATAAATATCCAACCAATCAACTAGGATAATTCAACCAGAAATCCACAAATAGAAAACTCTTCGATTAATTAAAATAAAGAAGTTACGAAAGCAATCTAGGGAATCCACCCCTAATCACTCAATTATTCTTACATTATGATAGTCACTAGATTACTCTAAGATGCTAAACTATAAGCTTTCAAAACTTCCAAATGTAATTTTATCCAAGTATAATTAAATGAAATGGAAGACCAACTAGTTATACTAAAGAAAGTTGTACTTATTACACTAGGGTAGTGACCCAATATGTCAAAATAGCTCTCCAACTTTTGCAAATGCCGCATTGGCCCTCAATTTTCTAGGCAGCCCATGTCTTCCATTCCTTGAGCCCTATAAGCTTCATCTTGAGTTCCCCAAGATTCCCACATATTGTAAATCACTAATTAGGAGTTGTACAAAGTCTCCCATTCATCTTTCTTCCAATTGGTAGCTTGAGCTTGGCTCCTCGTGATTGGTCTTGAAAGGTAGGTGTCAACCATGCTAGTATCATCCTCCCCTTATTGAAGAGTATTCATCCTCGAATATTTAAACTCATAGTAACACCATGTATTCTACATGTACTACATATACATATATTGAAGTAATGTATCCAATATTTTATGATAAAATTCGAACCACATATTTTCATCAAAAAATAAAAAACAAAAAGGAAATACGAAGATATGAGAATTCTTCAAATTCGTGAGAAAATAAAGAATGTAGAGCAATCAATCAACAAATAGACACTATCGATACACAGAAAAGAGCGAAAACTTGATGATCGATTAAGTAACCAAGTTCAAAATAAATTAGAAGATACACCAACTCATATTCACTCTCGATCCTAGTAGTCGATCGATACACCCACGAACAACTATTAGCAAGTAATCTAACTTAAGGACCTAATTTGGGAATCCACCCAATAACACTAACTATGATAAGCTAATTCTCAAAGAATAATATTCTCAATTCAACAAAGTCTACCATTCAAATTCAAAGAATAACTATATATAGTGCCTTAGTTTGCATTACTAAATTTGGGCCCAAAAATGATCCAATATGTGAAATTAACCCCTCATGTTTGGGCCTTTTCAAGTTGAACCCCCAAAGTCTTCAAACGCCTTCCAACAAACCCTCCAAATGCATAACTACATCCTTTGGTGCCTATGTAATACATTTGAAGCTCCACTTGATGCCTTGATGTTCACCATAGCTTGGACCTCCTTGGCTAGACCTTTAAGTATATGTCTAACATGATTGGCACTTCCCGTTATCATATCATCATCCCCTTCTTGGAAATCATTCATCCTCGAATCAAAGTCAACGTAAATAATACAAACCCTAAAATAAACAAAAACTTTCCACATGGTATGAGGGTTAGCCACAACAAGTGCAAGTCTAAGAAAATCCAAAATAATGGATAACCCAAAATATCTCAAGGAAAAAGAGTAGGACCAAGGTATAAATCATGTAGATCACACTCACAAATTAATAAATTTACCTAAAGATCTAAGGAGATAAACCAAATTAAAGTACATTGGATCACTTGATCAATCCACACCTTAAGAGATAGATCCAACTCAAGAAAACTGGAAATTCTCACAAAGGATTTTGGGATCAAAATGGTGAAGGGACAATTCTATTGGAGCTTTTTCATCAACCAAACTCAACTAAATATACCACTATGGCAAGCCTAAGTATATGCATCCATATGATCACATGGAAAAAGGTAACACAAGTAACCAACAAGTGCTCCATTGCAAGTAATAAAAATCACAAATTAAGCCATAACTTATGGGAACACACACAATATTTCATTACTTGCGTATGATATGAATGCACTACTATCCATCATATTGTAGTACACAAATAGCTTGTAAAGGAAAAGAGCAAGAAACTCAAACCTACTCAGGAAGAACTCACATGCAATATCATTAGGTAACTCCAAAAGCTACCATATTTGATCACCCCAAGCATAGAACATGATCACAAAATAAGGGCTTTTGAGCATTTGACATTTTCACATTTCCAACCTTTTTCCTTCAACATGCAATCAATTAACAGGTACTTGCTAGGAGGAGTGAGGTACTTACATGCATTATAATAAAAAAAAGTATAGAAAGATCCCAAGAAATTGGGTCTCCCCAACTCAAATCATCAATTAAGTTCCCATGAGTCCAACCATTCAAATCAACTTGGACAATCACAAAAGTGTGACATGGAATGAAACATAAGCATTAGATAGAAAGAATAACCGATGAACTCTCATCATAATCCAAAACATTGGTATACACAATTTGGAACCCACGCCAAGGAATCACCACAACACTATTCAAAACAAAAGTTGGGAAGATGTAAAAAAGAATTGGATGGAATGTAAGATCAATAAACATAAAAGAACATTCCATCCCTAGGAGCACATTATCATGCCTCTAAGTAATTCTTGGAATAGGAAATTGGAACATACCTCCAGTAGGAAGCCTTATGTTGGATTCTGAATTCTCACATGTTCCTTTACCCTTATCATCATTTTGTACCTTGAGGTTTGGTCCACCTCTTCTTCGTTAGGAGTTACCTTGGTAGGTTACTCCTCCAACTTTGTAAAAGGGAAA
>JBDJHY010246953.1:0-20313 GCA_039654485.1 Withania somnifera
GGTATTTGTTATTTGGGGTGGCATGTTTGTGCTACTCTTGTTTGTTTGTAAGAATTAAAATTCCAACTAAAAATAGAGAAGGTGCAAGTTCGTCAAAAGTAGTGGCCAAAAGGGCAAGAGCTTCGCATGGGGCTCAACCTTCTCAGGACCAGTACCCCGACCTCGCCCCCATCGTTTTGGTGGTGCTGCTATGGAAGAATGGGGGAAGAAATGGTTTAGGAAGAACACTGTTGGCAAGTACCTGGCCGTAGACAAAATTGATCGCCATCGTCTGGTGGCAGAATTCCCACAAATAGTTGCAAGGATTCGACAGTTGCGTATGGACTTCATCTTTGAATACCAGGGCAACTGCAATGTAGATTTTTTCTGGGAGTTTTATGCAAACTGGAAGGCCAAAGAGGAGGCAAAAAAATTGGTACGGTATCATATGGTCATGTGGGTACCAACAATGGTTAATACCCTCTTGGGTACGTTGGATGCTAATGATTTATCACTACTGTCCCAACTTGTACGTGAACCTCCTTACCTTCTTATCTGCCATACTTTATCCGGTCCTACTTCTCTAGCCCAGTTGATTCATGATAGTCGGGGCTGCCATGCCGCTCTGCCATTCTCTCATCTTACTAGGGAGGCCAATTATTGGCTTAAAATAGTCAACCATTGCCTCATGCCATTGAATTACAACACCACTGTCCTTAGGACCCGAATTTACCTCGTCTATGCTTTGATAATGGGGGTACAGCTTAATATTGGGGGAGTCATATACTCAGCCATGACCAAAGCCAAAACTAGTCACCTTTGGAGGTATAGCTTTGGTGGTATTGTCACGCAGTATCTAAGGAGCCAAGGGGTTAAGGAAGATCCCGCTGATAATATACATCCTCCATCTCCTAGGGCAATGGATGTGATAGCAAGCAGGGGGATTGGAGAGACTGATGGTGGGCAGCGCCTTACACCACAAGAGCGCAATGCCATGTATGAAAGCTATCACGGCTTCATGTATGGTACTGCGATGTTACAGCTTCGTCTTGGTGGACGTCCGGCCTCGGCAGAGGAGATAAATGCCCTGTACGATCAGTATCCTTTGAATGATCATGCGAGAATCATGTGCAGGATGGGGCTTCCTTTCTTAGAGCCAATTGACGATGATGTTCCCACCGACCCCGGTTCTAATTTAGGGGATTCAGATGAGGACGAGGAGGTTGGAATTGAGGCTGAGTTGGACGAGTCGGCGGACTAATCAGGGAGTTCTATTCTCCTTACCTTGTTTATTTTGAGCACCAGGGACAGCGCTAACGTTTAGTATGGGGGGATGGAATATCTCTTATGCTTTTACGATGGATGCCAATTTATTTCCATTTTTTTTATGTTTAATTTGTTTTTATTTCAATTTATTGGTATGTTTGGTTGTTGTTTTTGTTTTTACTTATGTAAAATGTTTTGTTTAGTAATAATAAAATTGTTTAGTTTTTAGTTATTTTTTTTAGTAAGTATAATTTTTTTTATGTAATGAAGAATAGGGTAGAGTAGTGTAATTTTTGTTTTAATGGGGTTCCTTAGTTTTTCTTTACCTGGTTCTTTTCTAAGGACAGTTCCCTTGAACCCAGAATAGATACTGCAAGAAAATACATAGGATTTTATTTCTTTTAGTCATAGAGTAGGAGTAACTTCCCAACAATAGATGGATGACGACCGTCTTGAGGGAAAGATAGTCGTAGATAGGAGTAGGTGAGTGGCCCTAACACCACTTGTAAATAGGTAATGGTGTAACTTGTGATATGAAGTTGCAAAAGAATAGGAAGCAAATAGAGTTGATTCATAATTGGCGTAGATACACAGGTTTGAGGGATAAACATGCATTAACTGCATATTTCACACATGGGGAATTTTGATGCTTATTAGAATTGATACTTGTGAAAGATATAGTCTTCATGTTATATTTTATGAACCAATATGCAGTGAGGTAAGGTTTCTTACATTATCCATGTAATGCATTGTAGTCTAGAACTTGCCCTGAGTGTCATTAAAGCGAAATATAAGTCTTGTGTGATTGGAAAATGATATAGGCTTTCTTTGATATGTTTTGAAAATGTTAGCCTTCCAGATATAATATCATTAGTCAGCCCTTTTGAGCCTATAGACTCTTCTTTGATAGCCGTAAAAGCGCCTTGTTCCTTTTTCTTGAATCCCTAGTTTTTGAACCCTGCTTCCTTTAGCACTGTAGCAAAAACGGAGGTTGTAAATGATGAATATGAATAAAGAAAATGGTCAAGTGTAATAAGGTGACCAAAAGAAGGTTGGGTGATAAAAAGGCCCTCTGTGAGAGAATGAGTTGTGAAAAATTAAGAATGTGTTGAAAATAACAACACAAGAGAAAGAAAGAAAAATCATCAAAACATTCTCGATAAGATGAGATAGCTGAAAATATAAGTAAGGAGAAGGTTGAAATTGTGGAGAGAAGAAACAACAGGGAGTGAAGTTTGTAAAAGAAAAAGTGCTAGGGAAGTACAAGTCACTATTATATATAAAGTTCCTACCCGTCCCTTAGCCAACATTACAACCTGTTAAAAGTCCTATTTGATTCCTTTCATACAAGCTTTATTAGTAGAGATAGACACAATGGGCAAGCTTATGGTACTCCAGATGCATGCATGTGAGTCTTTGTGAGTGTGAGCGTTGATGCTATACATAGCAAGAAAAGTCCAAATCAATAGACTGAATTGTTCAAATTCAAAAGAGTGTGGACTATCCTTTTCCAGTGAGGGCACATTTGGGAATTAGAATATGCATGATTGTCCTATCTTTGTGTTTGTATGAATAATTAGCCTTTATCTGAAAGTGGGTGAAAGAAGTAGAGCATGTAATATGACTCCCTTGAATCTTGTCGTGTTGATGTCTAATATACGAGTTGACAATTGTGTTCCATGAAATTGCGACATGGGGTTACAGTTATACTGTTATAGTAGTTACAAAGGGGATAATAAATACCGTAGGAAAGTATAAGTCATTGTTTGAGGACGAACAAAAGGGTAAGTATGGGGAGTGATCATAGGCAGATTTACCTGCCTATACACCATATAACTTGTACTAATCCACTTTTTTGAGAATAATTACATAATATATGATGTTTTCGTATTGAATGTTAGGAATTATGACTAACCAATGTGATTAGCATCCTTTCAGGAATTTGTGAGCATATGGAAGAAAACAAGTGAAGAAAAGACAAGCCAAGAAGAGAAGAAATATTTCCAGCAAAAATACACTGATCACGATAGGGATTACGTCGTGATCCTTATCGTGATCCGACTTAAGCAGTAGCGGTTGGGATTATTTTTATTGGGATCAATTAAGGGTTAATTGGTCTTTTACCAAAGAATTCAGAAACCCTTAAGAAGCGTCTTGGAGGCATAATATGATAACTTGACACTTGGGAAGAAGAGGAGGCACTCATAAGGGAGAAGACGGAAACCCTAGGAATTCAATACAGGAACTTACAACAGAAAAGATTGATTTCATGCGGTATTTGTTTATTATGAATTTCATATTCTTTGTAAATCATATGGGCTAATCACCCGAGTTTTAGGGCTTGTGGTTCATACACCACAGATGAACGATAGTTAATAAATTGTTATATTGTTCCAATAAATTGATTGTTCTTCTATTTTACTATACTTGCGTTTCTAATTGGTGGAAACTTTTAGAAGCAGTCTTCTACTTGCTAGGTTGTTGATCGATAACCTTGTACTATGAACTGGAATAGAAGGAGCGCGTTTATGTTACTGACCTTAATCCTAGGAAAGTAATATAACTAGTTTAACTACGACATGACCGTGTACGTAGTTGCTTCACACGGGTAAATTAGGAAAGATATCTTAATGCTTTTATGATAAGAGAACAACACTCTAGATCTAGCGTAGTTGTTACTTTAGTAATTAGGTGGCTAATGGACGATCCATCCTTAGTCATATTCATAACCCCTAACTCAACAATCAATGTACAAATAGCTTTAATTAATTAAAGTTCGGATGTGTGTGTGTGAGTAAATCCATAGCCCTAAAACCTTTTAAATTATTGAAGTTCCTTAAGTATAATTTACAGTATACTTTTTAGTTATATTACAAATTAGTCTGCACTTATCTTATATACAAATCTACAATCTTAATCAATACGTGAACCTAAATCCTTCCATAACTTTATTGAGAGAGTCAATTAAATACAAGTCCCTGTGGGTTCGACATCCGGCTCGCAAGAGCCATTATATTACTTGTACGATAACGTACACTTGCGTGTGCATTTGGATGCAACAATAATGATATAATCATCTCAATTGGCAACATAACTTTAGGGTGTAAGGTACTCGTTTCCACACTTTTGGTGCTAATACTCCTCTATATAATACTATGAAATCAACACTCTTAACTTAGTGGAACACCCACAAAAGAACCACAACACAACTACAACTTCAACACTATAAACTAGTGGAAAACCCTCAATGGAACCAATTATCCCAAGAAATTGATTTTAAACACAGTGGGCAACTCTCATACAAATTGACGGTCCATAAATATCTTCACTTACTGAAAAAATCAAAATTCAAATCAGGCTTAATTATTCGTAAACACTCAATTAGATTTCATTTTTAATTAGGTGGATAAACCATGTAAAAGTGAAATAAATTCATGACTCTTCAATACCCAATTCAACTTTAAGGATTTTAACTTTAAATTTTACCAATTCGTGCACTATAACTTTCCATCAAATTCTACTACATTCATGATCATGCTTCTATGACTCAAGAGTACTATGCTACTTTATCAAATATCATACGAGTTCTTTAAATAAATATGCATAATCAAGAATCAATCAATAATGGGCAAATTGCTATATATATTAGAAAATAAAGATAACCCTAGACATGGTTCTACAATTCAAACCTTTAAGAAAAAGGTTCTTAGGCAAAAGGATGAAAGGAATCCTTGTTTATTAGCCCACATACCTTATAAGGATTACTTCCATGAAAGAAATTTGATGGAAACGTCATTGTTAGTGAATCTTCCAATTGAAACCCAAACCTTGCTTTGGAAGTGAAACCTTGATCTTTTTTGATTATGTAAAGAATGAGAGAAATAAGGATATTGGGTATTTATAATGACCCTTAAAAACCCAAAATGATATGGGATTTTTCTAAAAATAAAAATGAATTGCTCGATTACCCTTACTAAAATGTAACTGAATATCAGTTACAGACGAGTTTACCTATTATTCATAAGTAGGATGCATGAATCGTGACCCCCATTCATGGTATCCGGGACAAAATTTATAAGTCTTTGGAATGGATACTAAAACTGACAGTATGAACCAACCTACAACTAATAGGTCCTAGTTATAATCGCGTGACCAACTTGTGGTTTAAGTTTCTAGGTCTTTGTAATATGATTCATTGTACGACTCATAATCCCTATCTTGAGTCATACTATGACTAGTGGTACCTTGATATGAAAGTTCAAGTTCTCACCAGTTCGAATGTAGAGTTCATAGACTAATCCAAGTATGGGGTGTTACATTGTCTCCCATTGAGATTATTCACCCTTAAACAAAGTATTAAGCTCAAGTAAATAGACAATAAGATTACAAATCTGAAAAAAGGATGTAAACCCGCTTAATACATTAAAATGACCTGCTAAAGATGATTATGCTACTACTCAACCAATGGATATGCATGTCATTCTAACAAACTTACACTATCCTAGACTCATAAAATGATGCATGAATAACTCAAAGGGACTCATGCAGTGCTTTAAGACCCCCACCTGACTTAGACTAACTAAAATCTGATGGGATGATTTTGCTCTCTTACTCATCTAAGACTGTCTACGTTTAACTTTATCTTTCTCAATCTTCTTTAAATAGACCATCAACTTGATAATGTCCATATCATTATTCAACATAGATTCCCCTTCTTGGATCAGATAAGGAGAGAGGTTAGCAACTAACATATCCATCCAATTTCGTATATCTGTAACCACCTCCCGAGCAAACCTTAAAAGATTCATAAACTTCATCCTTATACTACTAAAGATATGAAGCCTTGTTCCCAACATAGAAAAACACAATTCCTTTATCTTCTCTCTCATAAAGAACTTTCCCAAAAAATCCTCCTAATACTTATCCCATGAAAGTGGCGCTGTGTTTAGCACACTATTCTTTCTCTATATATCACTCCAAGACCTAGCAACATCTTTTAGCTGATATGATGCTAAGTTCACCCTATCTATATTCAAAAACATATGATATAACAGATATGGTGAACCTCACCAATGAAGTTCTTTTGATTCTCTCCAACCTTAAAACCATGGAACTTCAAATGATTCATTCATAGAAATTCACTCACCCCTACAAAACCAGCATCATGAGCTGGTGGCTGAACCATTAGAATTTCAAATTGATGCAAAGCTTGAGCAGAAACTATTTGGGTCAATAGATGAATGGCATTTCTAAACTCTGTAGTGGTGATATTATCTGGCAAAGTCTCCTGAACTGGGAGAACTTAATTTTGCTAATTCTTTCCATTGGCTTGAGAAGATAGTTGTATCCTCTCAATTATTAGTTTGTTGCATTCACACTCATAAAAAAGACTCTACCTAACAAAGGTTTTCAGACATCCTAGGACACTTTAACCAAATGCTCTGATACCAATTTTTTCATGCTTCAATATCACCTCTAACACAACAAGGCATCCATAGACACCAAGTGACCCCAGAAGAACCCATGGAGTTAGAAGAACCCATAGAGTTAGAATCACTCTATTCACTCACATTCAGTAGAAGCAATATAAATGAAAATAGATAAAGTAATTGCAACCACACAAGATTATATCATAAATACTTAATAAATAATGAACTTTTAAGCCTGAATTCTACTACATCAATTTTCCTAAAGCCACTAATAGATAGACACTCAACTGCTAGAACAAGGTCTTTATCTAGTCTCAAAATAGAATAAATAACTCATAAATATATCATCTTTGATAAAAGAAAATAAAAAAATAAATTTCAATGCTTGGGCCATTGAATCAGAGGACTCACCACTCTTCTTCTTCTATACATGTAAATCAAGTCAACCTCAAGTATTCTAATGGCTGATAGGATTTACATGGCATAAAACATGTAGCACAGAGTATATGGTTTGTACATAGAAGGTACTAAGTATGCGAGAGGTAATAATAACAGGCTATATAAGAACAAGTTAACACATGGCTATGCAATGCATGAATAGATTAAATACAACTCTCAGACTCAGTAAACAAAAAGTGCTAGATAGACTCTTTTAGACAAGCTTTAGTTTTCAAGAGTATAAAATAGAATCAAGTCAATACTTCAAACTGAGTCATTTTTATCAAGAAAAAATGGAAAATTAATTATAATGTTTCCTTAATATTTACCACTTCATATTGACATTCAAGATACCTTGGGGGGTACTATAACCAATATACTTTGTGCACATGGATACATAGTCCAACATATACCCTTATGTTGGTATTGATCCCAAAACTAATAGGATATGGGCCATGAGCTAACTCATAGTCAATCCACTAAGCCATAAACTAGATATGCCACTTTAGGCCTTGAAAAACTTATGTCACTTTGGACCTTGAGATTGCTCATCTTGGTAACACAGGTTATGGGTTAGAACATGTAGTGCCCGAATTCTCTCGGTGTTAATACTACTCCCAAACCTAACAACATACTTAATACATAGATTGCTACGCATCCCAACCAGTGGAAAAAATATTGGTTATAACTTGATAAATTTAAATCTGTCTTAGCCTCATTGGAAACATAAACTATACTACTGATACTTCCATTCAACTTGTCCTAACCAGGCCTATAATTATCTCAGATTTTACACCAGGGTGCTCGGTTATCAAACGGAGTCCAATTTTGACAATCCAAATATGCAAATAGCATGGAAAAGACATTCCAAACTCAATGGAGATGAAAATGAAATTCGAGGTCGTTTACACAAAATGATCCCTCAATCCATAAGTAGCCAAAAGTGCATTTCTCCACCAACACCTCAAAAATGCAATGACAAGCCCAAAAATTATACCAACACCACACCTAGCCTAAAATAAACATTCCAGAGCTACTGGAAGCATCAAAATTCCAATCCGACACTCCGAACATCAAATTACCACTCAAACTCCTATTTTAGGCTTTAAACTTAACTAAAATCCACAATTTCGCATAATTTGCAAACGAGACCTCCAAAACACAAACTTAAGGTCAACCTTGACGTTGGTTGGTATTTTGGAGCTAACGAAACTGTCAAAATTTAATTTCGATATTTTTTTGAAGGAAAGTTGACTTTGGTCAATGTGTACTTAATTTTAGGCTCTAAAATAGGAAATTTGAGATATTTCTCAACCGAGTAACCTGGGATCCGAACCGTCAATCCCAGCTAGTCATAAATGACTTGAGGAAGCTATGAAATTCTCTAAAATACTAAATGTCGCGTATTTATAAAAAATTACCATGAGGGTCATTACAAGAAACAATCAACAAGCCAAGCTAACAAAAAATACAGTATATCCAATTCTACCAGTACATATAACTAGGCAACCAAGTAACCCAACTTGTACTTCCTCGTAATTCCTTAAAGGTACAATTCTACGCTTAAGGATGCAATGCAAAGGGGTGCTAAAAAAGTAAATACGCGTTGGTATGCTCCCTCTCTTGTATATTTATGAATCAAGAGGTATCCACGGAGGACTCGAACCATATACCACTACTCCCTTATATACCTCTCCCCCGCGCTAAGCGTTATGCCTTCATGATAGCGACCTGGGCCGGCAGGGACTGTGGAGGAACTTGAACCCATATGCAAAAAACCTCATAACAAGCCCACTAGTAGTGTTATCATCAAGGCAAGAGTTTGAAAACTCGAGCTCAACATGTATATCATATCTCAGTGGAACCCAATAAATGTAATGTAGGAAAAACTCCAATCCCGGTAAGGCCTAATGGTCATCATGTAGGAAATATCAAGAAAATCTCAATGATAGTAATAAAATAGCCTCATATGGTATGAGAAAATAGCTCTATGCTTCTCATTAGTGCAGTTATGGAAGATATAACCATATATGAAAGTAGTTTCCAGTTATTATGTAGTCAAAAGCAATTTACCTTTTAAATAATTTAATACATGCTAGCTACATAGAACCAATCAACAGGCTAAACTAGTCTATGTCAACTAACTGGAATCCATAGTTTGGTTTCCAAGAAGTAGTCATCAGGTACATCCTATCCTAGCCCAACTACAATTCTGATCCACGAGAAATCGTGCCAAAGGTACCAAAGATGTCTATAGGTTACCCATTAAGAGCCAAGTACACACCCAAACGTGCGAAACATGGAGCTATCACATCTCAATCCAATATAACTCACTCCCAAGCTCACACAAATCTTGGGTACGATATTAGTACTAAGCGGTGCTAACTAACCAGGAAGCCGTATCCAGATATCTATTGCAAAATGGCCACACACGCCCTAACCATCACAAAATCTCAGGTAGAACACAGAATAACCAGCCTCCTAGATCAGCTCTAAAGACACCTACCTAAATCAGGGGAAAGCTACTAAGATCTAACAACTAGTATCATCTTCTCCCAACCTCATTATGTTCCAAAGACATTGTATAAATAAAACACAAAAAAGTTTATACTCCTTCCCTCCCATATGATTTTCCAGATTCGGTGTTGAACACATGGGTATGGAAATATACCCCTAGGTAAGTAATTGAGCTACAAGCCAGCTAAGTAGGCCATAGGTCGGAAGAATAAGCATACAAGGTCCAAACTAGTAATCCCTGCCCTTAGCTGGTACTTTACCATACATGTATTACACCAATACCAAGTCCAAAGAAAGTATATAGTAGCCTAACTTGAATTTGAGGATGTCCTCGAGAGGTGTGACCAATATCCAAAAGTCATGTACGAAGCTCGCAACTACATGAGGCTAGGAAAAAGTAATCTGTGTGTCATAATGAGTAAAATAAGACCCATATTACCATATAAATAGTGGGGTAAAAATAAAAAATAAATACAGCTCCGTAAACCCTAATAGCTCAAAAAAGGTAAATATTTATACCAACACGTAGAGCACAGTTCATACATCATATGGTAAAAAATAAGGCTTGAATTAATAGTAGGCTTGAATTAATAGTAGGAATTGGAGATATAATCTTGGAAACTTTATATTATAAAAAAAATAAAGAATTACCCAGTAAAAATAATTGCATGACCACCTAATCAAGTTTCTACGGATCAAAATTGAATGTAAACCTTCAAAAGCTCTTAAATTACTTTCCAATATGAAGAAAGTTACTTAAGTTTTGAAGAGAAATAAAGAACTTTATGTTGAAGACAGTTATATAAGGACCCACCTACTGATCGATAAATCAATCAAAGTGGTTGATTTATCAGACCCTCACCAATTTATCGGCCGCCGATTTATTGGTCTTTTGGATGATAAATCAGTCACAATGGCTGCATTTGATAGGTTTTTCCTAGAAATTTCAAAATTCACAGAACATTGAAACGGAGTTCAATTTGACAATCCATATATAAAATCTTTATGTAGTCAATGTTTTGGACTTAACAAAAGAAACAAAAAGGCATCCAGACTAGTATAAGCTGAGTACACCCAAAATAAGCCATAACTATGAAGGAATTGAACTATAAAACTTTCGGGGACCCAACTATCGATCCCTTAAAGTCATGAATGACTTGGGATAGTTAAAGGAACCCTCTAAGTACGAAATAATCATAAGAACACGAAAAATACCTCAAGTGGAATTACAAAAGTCATCATGTTACCCCATGTAGAGGGGCCTCCATACCTTGCTAATGTATGGACCTCAATTTCCTTATTAGACATAGATGAATCTCAAAAACGCACATAGTGATATAATAATTACAATTGGCAACAAAACTTTAGGGTATAAGATCCTTGTTTCCACACTCATGGTGCTAATACTCCTCTATATAATACTGTGAAATCAACACTCTTTAACTTTGTGGAACACCCTCAAAAGAACGACAACCCAACTACAACTTCAACACTATAAACTAGTGGAAAACCCTCAATGAAACCAATTATCCCAAGACATCGATTTTAAAAAACTGTGGGCAACTCTCTTACAAATTAACGGTTCATAAACATCTTCACTTACGGTTTGTAATTCAAGCATAAACCTCATTACTAAAAAAATCAAAAATCAAAATCAGGCTTAATTATTTGTAAACACTCAATTAGATTTCATTTTTAATTAGGTGGATAAACCATGTAAAAGTGAAACCAATTCATGACTCTTCGATACCCAATTCAACTTTAAGGATTTTAACTTGAAAATTTTACCAATTCATGCACTATAACTTTCCTTCAAATTCTACTACATTTATGATCATGCTTCTACGACTCAAGAGTACTATGCTAATTTATCAAATATCTTACAAATTCTTTAAATAAATATACATAATTAAGAATCATTTAATAATAGGCAAATTGCAATATATATTAGAAATAAATATAACCCTAGACATGATTCTACAATTCAAACCTTTAAGATGAAAGTTCTTCGGCAAAAGGATGAAAAGAATCCTTGTTTATTAGCCCACATACCTTATAAGGATTACTTCCATGAAAGAAATTTGATGGAAACGTCATTGTTAATGAATCTTCCAATTGAAACCCAAACCTTGCTTTGGAAGTGAAACCTTGATCTTGTTTGATTATGTAAAGAATGAGAGTAAGAAGGATATTGGGTATTTATAATGACCCTTAAAAACCCAATAAGATATGAGATTTTTCTAAAAATAAAAGATATATTACTGGATTGCCATAACTAAAAAGTAACTGAAAATCATTGACAGACAGACGAGTTTACCTATTATTCATATGTAAGATGCATGAATTGTGACCCCCATTTGTGGTATTCGGGAACAAAATTTATAAGTCTCTAGAATGGATACTAAAAATAACAGTATGAACAACCCTACGACTAATAGGTCCTAGTTGGAATCGCGGGACCAATTTATGGTTTAAGTTTCTAGATCTTTGTAATATGATTCATTGTACGACTCATAGATCCCTCCCTTGAGTCATACCATGACTAGTGGTACCTTGATATGAAAGTTTAAATTCTCACCAGTTCAAATGTAGAGTTCATAGACTGATCCATGTATGGGGTGTTACATTGTCTCCCCTTGAGATTATTCATCCTCAAAAAAAGTATTAAGCTCAAGTAAACAGATAATAAGATTACAAAGTTGAAAGAAGGATGCAAACCCGTTTAAGACGTTAAAATAACATGCAAAAGATGATTATGCCACTACTCCACAAACTGATATGCATGTCATTCTAACAAACTTAAACTATCCTGAACTCATAAAATTGCATGAATAACTCAAGGGGACTCATACAGTGCTATAAGACCCCCACCTGACTTAGACTAACCAAACTCTAATTGGATGATTTGTCCCTTTTACTCATCTAAGTTTGTCTACGTTTAACTTTATCTTTCTCAATCTTCTTTAAATAAACCATCAACTTGCTAATGTCTATATCATTATTCAACATAGATTCCCCTTCTTGGATCAAATAAGGAGAGAGGTTAGCAACTAACGTATCCATCCAATTTCGTATATCTGTAACCACCTCCCGAGAAAACCTCGAAAGTTTCATAAACTTCATCCTTATTCAACTAAAGACATGAAGCCTTTTTCCAGACTTAGAAACACAAAAGTCCTTTATCTTCTCTCTCATAAAGAACTTTCCCAAAAAATCCTCCTAATACTTATCCCATGAAAGTGGCGCTGCATTTAACACTCTATTCTTTCTCTATATATCACTCCAAGACCTAGCAATATCTTTTAGCTGATATGATGCTAAGTTTTCCTTATCTATATTCAAAAACATATGATATCATAGATATGGTTAATCTCACCTATGAAGTTCTTTTGATTCTCTCCAACCTTAAAACTATGGCACTTTAAATGATTCATTCATAGACATTCACTCACCCCTACTAAACCATCATCAAAAGCTGGTGGCTGAACTATTAGAATTGCAAGTTGATGCTAAGCTTAAGAAAAAACTATCTGGGACAATAAATAAATGGCATTTCTAAACTCTATAGTGGTGATATTATTTGACAGAGACTCCTAAACTGGGGGAACCAGATTTTGCTAATTCTGTCCATTGGTTTGAGGAGATAATTGTATCCTCTAAATTATTAGTTTGTTGCATCCACGCTCATAAAAGAGACTCTGCCTAATAAAGGTTTTCAGACATCCTAGGACACTTTAACCAAATGCTCTGATACAAACTTTTTCATTCCTCGATATCACCCCAAAATGCAATTAGACACGAAGTGACCCCAGAAAAACCCTTGGAGTTAGAATAACTCTATTCACTGACACTCAGCAGAAGCAATATAAATGAGAATAGATAAAGTAGTTGGAACCTCACAAGATACTATCATAAATACTGAAATAAATAATGAAATTTTAAGCCTAAATTTTACTATATCAATATTCCAGAAACCACTAATAGATAGTCACTCAACTGCTAGAATACGGTCTCTATCTAATCTCAAAATAGAATAAATAACTCATAAATATATCATCTTTTATAAAAGAAAATAAAAAATAAATCTCAATACTTGGGCCATTGAATCAGAGGACTCACCACTCCTTCTTCTTCTAGACATGAAAATCAAGTAAACCTCAAATATTCTAATAGATGATAGGATTAGCAAGGCATAAAACATGTAGCACAGAGTATGTTGTTTGTACATAGAAGATACAGAGTATGCGAGAAATAAAAATAACAAGCTATATAAGAACAAGTTAACACATGGCTATACAATGCATGAATAGATTAAATACAACTCTTAGACTCAGCAAACAACAAGTGCAAGATAGACTCTTTTAGACAAGCTTTAGATTTCAAGAGTATAAAATAGAATCAAGTAAATACTTCAAAATAAGTCATTTTTATCAAGAAAAAATGTAAAATTAATTAGAATTTTTCTTTAATATTTACCACTTCATATTGACATTCAAGATACCTTGGGAGGTACTATAACCAACATACTTTGTGAACATGGATATGTAGTCCAACATATATCCCAATGTTGGTATGATCCCAAAACTAATAGGATATGGGCCATGAACTAACTCCTAGTGGATCCACTAAGCCATGAACTAGATATTCCACTTTAGGCTATGAACAAATTATGTCACTTTGGACCTTGAGATTCCTCATCTTGGTAACGCAGGTTATGGGTTAGAGTGTGTATTACCCGAATTATCTTGATATTAATACTACTACCAAACCTAACAACATACTTAATACATAGTCTGCTACACATCCCAACTAGTGGAACAAATATTAGTTATCAGCTGATAAATTTAAATCAGTCTTAGCCTTATTAGAAACATGAACTGTACTACTAATACTTCCATTTAGCTTACTTCATGCTCATACTTGTCCTAACCAGACCTATAATTTAGGCCATTAAATATTCTCTTAAAATTTGATTTACTCCAAGCAGGCTTACGTTTTTTAAAACCAAAACCACCAATTTACCTTTTATAAAGACTTAACAATGTTTATAAAACAGTTTTCTAACTCTACAAGTGAACAAGCATGTACCTTGACATAAAAACATAGTATTACATGAAACTTATTCATAAATAATATAGAATATATATAAGGGACTTATAATTCATGAACTTGACCCTACTTCATAGTATTAAGAAATTTATGCAACTTGTACTCAACTCTTAAGCCTTCAATTTCATGCTAGATTATAGTGAACACATTAGATATTGATTATAATTATCAAGGAGTATGTTAAGATATATTATTTCAACATAAACAAAGAAATGTGAATTTACCCTATGATTTTTAAGATAACATGAACAAAACTCTGAGGGATTTGAGCACCAGGGTGAAAGGCAAATCTTGTTGAATTATCACATACCTAAATAATGATTAATGTCTTAGACTTGGAGGAGATTACTTCTCCTGAACCGTTTCTATGAACCCTAACCCATATTCTTGAGAAAATAACTTCATAAAATTAGATCTATGTTTCTAAAAAGATCTTGGTGAAATTTCCTTTATTCTCACTCTTTTGATGTATTCTTCTTTCACTTGAGTTGTGCAAGTATTGTCATTCTCATAAAATATTAGAACTTTCTTCTTTAAAGAAATTCATCTGTATTTTGAATAATAGTCATAAATGACTACTTTCTAGAATCAATGATATTAAAGCAGTCATTTAATGTACACATATAGTTTGTTTGAAATCAAACTTTAAGTATCCTTTAAATATCTACATTTCGTGATCTACAAAATCTTTATAATATTTATTAGGATAAACATATTCGTACCGGCACTCTCATTTTCAATAAGCAAGTGTTCTTATTTTAGTATCTCCATATAGGAGTTTAACTATACCATGTTCATAATTATAACAAGATGTATAAATGCATCAGTTGCATAAGATATGTTACTTCAAGACCAATCCATTCTTCTATTTCTCATTCAGCAAATAATTTATTAATTCTAAAAGTTCTCTAAGTCACCAATTTATGACTTATAGATATTATAAATAAGTTTCCTAGAAACTTTAAACACTTAAGGAATTTTGAATTCTTAAGATATTCTTTAATATAAATTTTAATAAGTGACAATATCAAGTACGAAATCTTCTAGTCTCTAAATTAGAAATCAAATAAGCTTTACGCCTATCAAAATGCAATAAGTCACTTGAAAACCATTTCTACGTTTAGATCCTCATATAATCTTTTATAATATTTATTCATATTTTATTAAAGATTTAATCGATAAATATATTATTTATATCATTTACATATGACATAACTTATTGAGTTCTCATCTCTTCGTTATTTTCATATACTTGAACCTCTCATCAGGTTTTATGAAGGTTATGTCATTGGTTATTCATGGAGACATTACCTCCTTATTAAAATGTTTTTTAAGGATCATTGTACTTGAAACTAATTGATCTACCATACTTTATGCATGTCATAGACTCTTTTTTTGAGCGACACTCAGTAGGAGTCATTACAACTAAATATGAGATCAATTTGGGTAAGTAAATACAGCAAACATTTGACTTGAATTATCTTTTGAATGAGGATCATATTGATGATAATTTATAATATCTTTCTTAGATTCTTACTGATCCTCCTTATGTAAGAAAAACTAATTTATATCCTCTATCATCTTTGAGGAATCTATCTTTGTTTTTCATGTTAGCATATACTGCACATTAAAAGTAACTAAATAGAAAATATTTGATTTCTAACCCTGAATCGGTTATGAGGGGGTTACTAATAGTAATTTATTAATGTCATTCATACAAGTATTATTGTATGAAATACATTATAATTTAGACCAACACATAAAATTTTATTCTCATAAGCAATGATTTAGCTATTTATTAAAGGCATTTAATGTCAAATCAGTTTGGATATAAAATCATCATTATAGAGATTAATTATCTTGAAAACATAATTTTGATGTTATTCTCTGAACTCAATTATATTAAGCAACTACTTTTGTGAATGTCAAACTGCAAAATAAAAATAAACACATATGTGATTATTTATAGATGCATACTTTTAACATATCACATGACAGTAAACGTGATCATATTCCCATTTTGTACTTTTTAGCATTTTAAGAGATCCAATCCCAACATTTTCTAATTTAATCAACTTATTATGATAAGAAATAACATAAGCAATTCTTGAAAATTCTTCTAGTTCTTCAATATATGTTTAATACTCAATATGCACATCTTCGTAATGGAAAATTTATTTATTCAAAAACATAAAAGTATTTATACTTATAAACTCCAAGTTTACCATGATGTGTGCTATTTAGTTGAGCAAATCTCAAATTTATTAATTTATGTGTAAATCAAAGATTTACTACTTCGGAAGAAATTTTTTAAAATATTTCTTCTCAAATATTCTACCTCTTCTACAGGGGGGTCATGATATCCTCACAATCAAGAACATGTTCAAATTTATATGTTTTACTAAATATTATCACATCCAACCCAAAGAATCAATCTGTATTATTAATCAAAAGTTCTCATTCCATAGGAATGGAATGTAACTATTTGAATGTATCTTTAACCATTAGTCTTCATTCAAAATTTAGTGCTACCACATTCTCCTCATGAAATGCAGAATAAGTTTTGAATGTGACTTAGCCTATCAAATAATGATAGCTTAGAACCTCCTTCGATACATTATTTCTTCATGAGCAAACTGAGGCATACATATAATATAGAGAGACTTTTCTCCAACATATCTTTTAAAGTATATCATGCTTCAAAATATTATTTTCTTAGGAATTATTATTATTAATATCCTCCATGTAAATATTCATATATTCAACTACTTTTCTTTATTCATACTTATTATGCATTGCTATCATATTCTTACCATGGAATGAGGCGAATCAATGGACCGGATTTCATGTATTTTTATCAAAAGTACATTATTTTGTCTTGTCATCTATATCATCGCTATGGTATATCTGACTTAAACCCATTGTCATATTCATATAAAAGCATGGAAGGCGATAATTTATAGACTCAATCCCAAAATTTTGATCATCATGGTGCATCAGGACTCTAATCTGATCTAGTGTCTTATCCTCTTAATATGGATGGAATTAAATCCACCATCTTATTCATAAGTAATAGCATAATAATGATAAATAAAAAATACATTCAACAAACATATAGATTATGCTTTTTTACGATAATATTTAATAATAAAATTATCACAACTAATAAAGTATTCGAATATCTGATTGATGTGAGTGAATAAAAAAATGCAAATTCAAACCTCTCTTATTAAATAAAATTATTTACTTCTGGTACTATTGGGAGATTTTAGAAGTTTGTTAATAGGAACATCAACTTCTCCATTATCTTTATCACCAAGGGCATGTAAGCTAGAAAATAAACCTAAAAGCAATAATTTTGAAAACATTAGAGACTCGTACAGATAATGTGTTATGAAATAATATAGTTAAGACAAGAAGAATATTTTAGGGAAAAGAAAGAAGGGGAGAATTCTTATTTCTTTTGAAGGATTCTTGAGGGATTGAGGATGAATTATAATGAAAAAAGTTCCTTTATTTATAGTGGAAAACTAACTTGGTACCAAAGTTAGAGTTCCTAATTTTTATCCAAAAATAATCACAAATAGACATTTCCCATCAATATGTTTATATAAAAACTATATTAAATGAAATAATTGAATGAAAATTGTGTTGAGGTCTGATAGTTCAGGCACCAGCTCAAAAATATTAGGTTGCAAGTTCAAAACCCACCTCTACATAAGTTTTATGCGATTTTTCTAATGATAAACTAGAGAATAAAAAATGATGTAGTTTCCTCGACTTGAACCTAGATCACATGTTGCGCTCAATGGCACCTGTAATGACCCTCGAGCTCATTTTCATGTTTTTGTCACTTCTCTGTGTTTAGAACATTCTTGTAACTGCCCCCAGTTATTTTTGACTTGTTAAGACTGGTAGTCTGGATTCCTAATAGTTTTGTTGTATTTATCTCTATTTATATATTTTGAGTGTTATATTTGGAATTGGATAATTCAAGAATAAATTCCTCAAATACATGTTGAAATTAAAATTCGACAATTCCTATAGCTCTTAAACATGGGCTTTAGTCTAGAGGGACTTTTGGTTAGAATCTCGGGGCTTTCAGTTGTGGTGTGGTATAGGTAAATTAGATTAGTTTAATTTAAATAATAATTATTTCCCTTATATAATGAAAATAATAGATATATTTTTAGCATATTACAAAATTATTAACAAGTTAATGAAATAGTCTTGTGAAATAATCTTGTCTTGTACCTTATTATTTTGCAAAAAGTTATAAATTGAAGATAGCGTACAAATTACGCTGAAAATTATAATTTCAAGTGGTATGTTTTAATAGAAATAATTTTCCAATAAGAATACTGTAAATATTTCATAATAAATTTATACGATACCCGAATACGTAATGGCACTCAGGGCCATTTCCATTATTCTCATGATTTTTCATCATTTAGAATGTTCTTGTAACTTCCCCATGTTATTAATGACTTTCGGGATTATAGTTTAGCTCCCGGATAGTTTTATGGTTTAAATTCCTTTGAGTATTATTACTTTGGACTTACTTGGCTTATATAATCTAGGATATCCTTTGTGTCAATTTAATTAAGTCTGGAATATTAATTAATTAAAGATTCCATATATGGATCAATGAAATCGAACTCTTTTCCGTTTTGAACCTTAATCATTCAAATGGAGGTTGGTTGGGGGCCAAAGCATTGCGATCTTGTGGTTTGACTACATTCGCGTAGCCCAGGACCTTTCAGCATCACGATCGCGTAGTAGTAGACAGTGATTGTGTAAGACAAGTTCAAGACTCATCTTGATAATGTGGAAGTGGGTCGCAGACACAAAGACCAAGGTGGCCAGGGGTCGCGATTGTGTGGTCTAGCTTTTTGATAGCTTGACTACCTGGTAGGCTTATATATTTCTTTCTTCCTTTTGGATGAAATTTTCACCCTTTTCTCTCAAATTTCCATGGAGTCTGAGCTTGTGTAAGATTTTCTAGGTTTTTAATTTATGGTTCTTCTCTGTGGAAACATATTTTGGTGGTTCTATGATTGCTTCTACTGGGTAATTCTTTATTTTTTCTAGTGTAATAAAGTTTTCTACATTACATAAACTTTTCGGGCTTGTATCTTCATTTTATTCCATGAGTTTAAGCCGTATTTTGTACCATATGATGTATGAGTTGTGCTCTACTTATTGGTATAAATATTTTCATTTTTTGAGGTTTTAAGGTTTTCGGACCGATTCTTAGTCAAATTTTGACCTCACTATTTATATAAAAATATGGGACTTATTTTACTCTTCTTGACTCACAGATTACAGCTTTGCTAGATTCATGCGGTGCCAAGCTCGTTCGTGGCTCTTTGCCTGTAATGACCCTTTAGGTCATTTATGATAAATACACAGTGTCTTGCATCCTAGGACATTTCAATAGTTGCCCCAAGTCATTTATGACTCACTGGGACCGATAGTTCGGATCCCTGGCAACTCGATCGAGAATTATCTCAAATTTTGTGTTTTAGAGCCTTAAATTTAGTACTCGTTGACTAAAGTCAACTTTCCTTCAAGA
>JBDJHY010246954.1:0-10737 GCA_039654485.1 Withania somnifera
GAAACTTGATATTTAGATTCACCAAGTGATGGGTAATACATTTCATTAATAAAATTTTAGTTTTACCCTTGTGGACCTAGAGAAATTTTTTGAATAATCTTGGAAATATCAAAATATGGGTGTTGATTTTTGTATTTTTATGTATTATATATTTGTGACTTTTCCATGCATATTTGGAGACGTTGTGAAAGAAAAAAGCTCACGAGTGATCATTGTTCTTCATTTTCAAGGCTAGTTTAGATTCTATGGTCTTTATATAAAGTGTTATGTGCTTTTTTTATTAGATTACTTGTAATTGGGAGTAATGGGTGGATTAGGGGTGGCCGAGTGGGTTAAGTAAGAAGCCCACCCGGGTACAAGAGTCAAACATGTGTAGCTAAAATTCAGGATAAAATACTTATGTTATGAATCTATGGCTTATTATTGTGACCTTTCTCTTTCATTGTGAATTGTGGCACCTTGAATAGGCTAAATGAATTAAGACTAGCATCTTGTTGTAATACTTAGAGATACTCGATTGATGGAGGTTGTTGACTAGTGGCTAATACCTATTGTGACTTGACTGTGATTAAAGTACTACCCGATGATGATATTTTGAGATTAACTTAATTTTATTAGGCTAAAATAAATGACTTGTGATTGCCTGTGATAGCCTGAGTTGTATTGTGTACTAATTTAAGTGCCATGTTAATAATATTTGTGCATGGAACTTGACTATCTAGCTTGAAACATATGTTATGATAAAGTCGATGGGAAATAGTTCCAACTAATTATAATAGGTTAATTTTCCAATTTCTGGCATATTTTGACTTTTTTACCCTTCCCATAGTTTCATTACGACAAACTAAATTTGACTTCATGGTTTTTTCAGGAATGAAATATGTTTTGAGTAAGTTTTTTGAAATTTTAAGTATTGAAGCCTTAAAGTGAGAAATATGGAACTTTATGGGTCATTTGGAGTCAGGGACCTCGAAATAAAACATTGCCAGTTCCATCAGCTACAGAATGTTGACTTTGGTCTAGTAACACCTTCATTTTTTGTTTAGACCTTTTATAGTGATTTTGAGTGGTTTTGCAGGATAGAGTTGAGGTTTTAAGAGAATAGTTGACTTTCCTCAACATTCGAACCTATAGTGCCCCAATTGAATATCTGATGGTTCCATTAGAGTTTGGAGGTAGTTTTTCGTCTAGAATGAGGTCTCTTTATTTTTCTTTAGCCTTGGAGGAATTTTTCTTATTTTGGTGTTCTTAATTTAAAACAGGACCTTGAAAGGTATTGGGTCAAGGAAACCTTGTATCTATGTTTTAATGGTTCTATTGAGTCCGGAACATCAAAATTAATATGGTTACATATATGCTTAGTTTGCACAAAATTCTGAATGAATCCCAAGGGTTCGATCCAAAGACATATGTTACATATTATTGCTATCAAAGACAGTTGTTTCCATCAGGGGACCTTCATGTTTCTGAAAGTGGGGTAGTTTTCAGATAAGGTGATGTTATTATTCATTGTGATCATGTTTCATAATTGAAATGTTGACGTGTAGGGTTTAGGGATCATCACGTTCGTGACCAAGTGGCCTCATTTACAATGAGTTATAAGGTCGGTTCAATTGACATACTTAACCGCCTCACAGACGGTCTATCAAGAATATGGTGAGTGCTGGTCCAGTTGACTGTGATCGCGGCCCACCCTTTTCATTCGCGAAGAAGGGACAATACACCTATAGTATTTTAAATAGTTTTTTTCACAAAGATTTGTTAATTTTCATGATATACACAACTTCAAAACCCTATTTTAGCAAATTTTGGACAAAGATTTCGAAGATATAAATTGGGTAAGATTTCTAATCACATTTTTATCAATTTTCCATCATTTTAACATTATTATTACATATCAATGGAAGGTTGAACCCCAAAATAATGGTTTTATACTTTGACTCAAGAATTTATAAAACATTACTTTTTCACCATGAAAGAGATTGGGTTTTTAATAAAATATGATAATTAGATTTCCTAAGTAGTGGACAAGACATTTTCACGATAAAATTCAAGCTTTGAATCTGTGGGCCCAGGGTGAGTTTTTGAATAAACTCTAAAATAGGAAATTATGGGTAGTTATTTTCATGTTTGTTGTATGTATGGTGTTTGTAACTAGATTACACTCATTGGTAGGCTCCAAGGAATAAAAAGGCTTACAATTGAGATATTTTCCTATTTTTCAGGCAAGTTAAGGTTAATTGACTTTTTTATAAAACTTTTGATGTGTTCTACATATATCATTGTTTATGTGTAGGTAACTTGATTTATCTAGGGATTTGGGAATTGATGGAATAATTATAATGTGGAGTAACTTGTATTAATTTGGATTAGGTAAAGGACTATGGACATGGGTAATTACTTAAATAAATAGTGAAATCCTAGTGATCACGCTCAAAATTGATTTTAGATAGTTTCATTAGCTCTAAAATGCTGACTTGGTCTCGGGAGCTTAAGTTCATGTCTGGGTTTTCCTGTTTTGAGTTTGGGATGTTTTGTGGAATTTAGCTCAACCAAAGTTCATTTTGAAGCTTGCGTGGTCTTTTGGTGATTGGAGTGTCGAATTAGTAGTTTGACAACTCCATCAGCTCTAGAATGATTATTTTGGGCTAGTTGGCTTATTAGTTCGCTTCCTGGGGTGTCTGGGCTCATTTTGGGTTTGTTTGGGGAAGTTTGGAAAATTTCTCTTTTGAGTGAGTTTGAGTTTAGGGTTTTTTTTGGTTAAATGATGTCATTTGGTCATTTCGTTGACTCCATCAAGTCCGTAGTGTGCTTTCCATAAGAAATGCACTTTTGGTTTCCTTGTTTTGGACTCGGGATACTCTCTTTAGTTTCCCAAAGAGTTTGTGTTTTGTTGAGTTTTACTGTAGGTTGCAAGCCACCCTTGGCATCATCCTTATGATGGTTGCCCCTGTGCCCAGTGCTTTGCCTCAATGATGGGCGCACCTGCAAGCCCTAGCTCGCCCTGGCGAGGTCTCCCCTGCGGCCATGCGCAAGCTATAAAAGAGGTCATCCCCTTTACTTATACCATTTTCTTCCATTGAAATCAGCATAACTGAACCATGGGGGCTATTTTAGGGTGTTTTAAGATGGGAAAAGTGGTAGGAAGTTGCATGTGAGGAGGTTTGATTTCTTGGTGCAAGTTTTCCCTGGTTATTTCTTATTTCTGCCTTTCTTAGCGTTAAGCAAAAAGTTTGATTTCCTTGCTTTAAACCATGATTTTTTCTTTGTTCCTTCATCTTTTTAAGCTCAACTTGGGGCATATATAGGGCATAGACCCCTATAGTTTAGCACTGGTAGGGCTTAGACCCTGGACTTAAGTTGAGGCATGGTCTTACATGGTGCGGACCCTAAGGTCGGTACTGGTAGAGGCATATGTACCCAAAATTTAACACTGAGAGAGAGGCCCATGGTATGACAGGACTTTATTTGGATTTACTTTCCTGCTCCCCCTCCCCCATGTATTACTTTCGTATTGTTTTTGCTAACTGGGTTCAAAGGGAGTCACGATAGGTTTTATTGTGTTGTTTGTACTTTCCAGAGGGATGGGAATCTAGTTAGGTGTTGTTATTTAGTTTCTGTACCATACTTAGATGTATTTTACAGTTCGATCCTTTATTTACGGCATATATATAACTATCCATATAGTAAGTTGTATCTTGGCTTAGCTGGAGCACAAGTACATTCCCTTACTTTGGTTTTGGATTTTCGGATAATGGTTACTGGCCATACGTATCTACCATTTCTTAGTTATTCATAGATCTATACTTCACTCTGTGCGTGTTATTGCACTCCGATATATTTTTCTTTCTGCATTATTTGTTAGCTTACCTCTTTCCTACTATCTTTGACCTATTTTTCCCTCACCTTTTTACTTGTACTTTATTTTAGCTCGATCGACCTATGATGCCTACTAGGTACCTTGTTTGGTACTCATGCTATACTTTTGTACCATTTTCGTGGTAAAAATATCAATAGGGGTTATCAGAGACGTTGAGATAGTACAGAGTAGATACAGCTGGTTCCAGAGATTACAATGATCTTTGCTGTCCAAGTTGACCGTGGTTTCCTTGATTTCCAACCTACTTTACTTTGTTTATAGAAGGCCCTATGTGGTATTATATTTGTAGGAGTTGCTTTGTATATATTTATCTTTTGGATACTCTGTATAGTAGCTCTATGTGCCATTGAGACTAGGTTTTGGGAATTAGGTTGTTATATGTATTTCCTCTGCTTCCGCTATTACATATAATGCCTATGTTTTTTTCAATGTTGGATGATTCGAGAGCATTTAGCCCATTGTGTGTAGCTCTGGGATATAGGGTTAGTCTTTTTCTACTAGAGGATTGTAGATATGATCATGACCCGAATTTTAGGTCGTGACATATCACCAGATAAAAGGAAATTGATGTTGTTGTTGTGGTAAATTTATTGGATTATTATTATTGTTGTGGTAACCTGTTCACAACTTGATTTCATTGTGATAGTTTAGTTGGATTGATAAGATTGTTTTGGTAACTTGTCCAGAACTTGATTCATTATGATAATTTAATTTGATTGATAACATTTTTATAGTAACTTGCTCACAACCTATTTATTATTATATGGGATCAGGTACCATGCACGTATAGGTGCACATTGAACAATTTTTATTATTATTTATTATCATTCTGCTACATCAGGTACCATGCCGGTATAGGTGCAGTTTGCACATTTAATAGTTTCCATTGTATCGGGTGCGACGCCTGTATAGGTGCATGACTTATCTAGCCCCCATAGGTCCTGACTGTCACAACAGGAACTGTATACATACTTTTACGCATGCATCATGATTATTTGATACTTGTTGATAATTTGAAATTGTTGGATACTTGTTGATTTATTTGATACCTTGATGAGGATGTGAGACTTTTTGGTACTTACTGATGATTTAGACTAGTTTATACTCATTGATGATTTTAGCTCGTTGGTACTTAATCATGATATGATATTATTGATATTTAATGAGTACTAGGGATTATTTGTAATGAATAAGAATCTTTATATATCAAATAACTAGAATCGAATTGGCGATTCTTGTAAAATTATTGAACTGTATTGTTGTTTGGGATGCTATATATAAAATGTTTTGGGGGTTGATGGATATTAAGAGACATTTAACTGTTTTATGTTTAGATGACCAGACGATGCTTCTGAGTATCATTGTTTTGTACTCACCTTTATATTTTCTGTAATTTTTTAAAGGTGCTACAGCGGATTGGATCTGAGCTCTTCTCCTCATTTCTAGTAGAACATGTCGGTACGTCAAGAGGTAGCTTCCTCTCATTCGTAGTCTTAGGAGTCTTATTATTTATTATCTCAGTATGTTTAACTTTCTTAAAAGATGTTGAGATTCTACACCATACACATCCAGAATACATGTTACCACATCTACCTACTGCTACTAATCCTGTCTGGAACCTAAAGCATATAACCTGTTCTAGTGTTGACCACCACCAATAATAGTAGAAATGCCCTGTTGAGCTAGACAGGATAGTGCTATTGATGTTGCACTACCTCTACCTCCCCTCTTTCCCATAGGATAATCCATGATTCGGTGGCCTATCTTACCACAACTAAAATACTCCTTATAAGCGCTGTCTCTCAAAGTATTATCTATTTAACCACATCCAACCACCCATCCTATCAAAGCATGCAATGACCAAGATGGTTCTTACCATGCTTACTACAAAACTAATGAGTGCAACCTCCTACAACACTACCCCAAGAATCTATCTTGGTCGGCTTATGATTTTGAGGTTGTCTGGAATTTTTAGTAGGAGAACTGAAAGAGGAAGGGGATGGTCCCTTAGAAGTCTATTTTGAGGACTCAGTCCCCCACCCGACTTAGGATAGCTGAACTCATATTGGCCAGTCTTTGCCCTTTTATTCAAGATTACTCTCCCTCAATCTAGGCTTATCCTATTCAATCTACTCAAGATGGACCATTAACCTACCAATGTTTATATCACTAGTCAATGTAGTAGCCCTCCCTGTCTTAATCAAATATGGGGAGAGGTTTGACATGAATATATCCATGCGGTTGCACATGTATGCAACAATCTCAGGGCATACCTAGAGAGTTTGGTAAGCTTCACACTATACTTAGCCATTATCATGGAGCCCTTTTCTAGACTCAGAAAACTCCCTAATCCTTTTCTATATCTTATCCCTCTAGAAGAACCTACACATTAATGGCTCTTCTATCTTATCCCTAAGGAAGAATCTATACTTGATCATTTTGGTGGTTTTAGTTAAAAATTTACCATTAGTGGGTATCGAGTTAACGAGACCTCGTAACTGTGCTTTGATGGTTATGTTGAGTCCAAAACATCAAAATTAGTATGGTATCATATAGGTTCGTTTCCATAGGTTTTCGAATGAATCCCGAGGGTTAAATGTGAAGCTTTAAATTTGCTTACAATTTCTACCCAAGAAAGCTAAAAATGTTGTCATCAGGGGACCTCTCATTTGTGGAGGTAGGGTCGCATTCACGGAGGGTGAAATTATTGTTCATCATGATCGGGTTCCTTTTTCATTATCGCGATGTGTGGGGTTAAGGGATCATCACATTCACCGCTAAGTATCTGCATTCATGATGTGTTATGAGGCCAAGATGGTTAACTTACTCAACCATGATCATGTATGGACTATCTCAAATGCGATGAGGACCTACCATATTGAACTCGATCAGGGTCGTCCCTTCACATATGGAAAGAAGGTTCTATGTATTGTAGTATTTTAAAATAGTTTGTTCACAAAACATTGCTAATTTTCATGAAATACACAACTTCAAAGCTCCATATTAACAAAGTTTTAGAAAGGATTTTGAAGATCTCAATTGGGTAAGATTTCATAAATTCCCCATCACTTATTCATCAATTTCCTATCACTTTAACATGATTATTACATAGAAACTGAAGGTTTTGAATCCAAAAAATAATGGTTTGATACTTGAACTCGTAATTTATAAGACCTTAGTTTTCACCATGAAATGTATTGGGTTTGTGATAAAATTGATATATAGCTCTCCCAAGTAACGGGTAACATGTTTTAACGATAAAGTTAGGGTTTTGACCCTGCGGCGTGGAGTGAGTTTTTGAATAAAATGGAAAATTGAAAATTATGGGTATTAATTTTCATATTTTCTTGTGTGTATGGTTTTTGTAACTATATTATTCTCGTTTAGAGGCTCTAAGGAAGGTCAAGGGCCACGATTGAGATATTTCTCCATTTCTAAGTCAAGTTAAGGTTTATGGCCATTTTATAAAACTTTAATATGTTCTAGTTGGTTCATTGATTATGTGTAGGTGACTTGATCTATATAGAGAGCTGGAAACTGATGGGCTTATTATAATTTTGAATAACTTGGATAAATTTGGATCGTGGAAAGGAACACGGTATGGGTATTTACTTGAATAAATGGTGAAATTATTAGATAAGAGGAAACTGATGTTATTGTTGATAACTTGATTGAATTGTTATTATTGTTGTGGTAACTTATTAACAACTTGATTTCATTTTGATAATGAAATTGGATTGATAACATTGTTTTGGTAACTCGTACATAACATAAATTTCATTGTGATAATTAAATTGGACATTGTTGTAGTAACTTGCTCACAACCTGCTTATTTTATGGGATCGGGTTCCACGCTGCTATATGTGCCTTTTGCATATTTATTATTCTATGTTGGATTGGGTACCAAACTGTATAGGTGCATGGCTTAGCTAGCCCATGGGCCCTGACAATCACAACTATATGTGTTTATATAATTTTATGCATGCATCATGATTACTTGATACTTGTTGATGGTTTGAGACTGTTGGACACTTGTTGATTTATTTGGGATTATTTGATACATTGAAGAGGACTTGACACTATTTGATACTTCATGATTATTTGAGACCAGTTGATACTCATTGGTGATTTAAAATGGTTGTCACTTAATTATGACCTAAGATTATGGCTTTCTTAGAAGTCTAGGGATCATTTGTAATGGTTGAGAATCTTTATATATCAAATAACTAGAAATGAATCAAAGATTCCTATGAAATTATTGAACTGTATTATTGTTTGAGTTGTGTATATAAACTATTTGTAGGTTGTAAGTTTGGTGGTTGGATGGTATTGGGAGACTCATCATTGTTTTATAATTAGACCAGTCGAGGATGTTGTTGAGTACCATTGTTTTGTAATCACCCTTTCTTTTATGCACTTTTGTGTAGGTGCCGTAGTGGGCGGATCTGAGATCTTCTCCTTATTTATAGTACCATATTTCGAGACATCCAGAGGTAGCTACCTCTTAAGTGTAGTCCACGGAGTCTCGTTCTTTATTATCTCAGTGTCTTTACCTTTCTTTAAAGACTTGTTGAGATTCTAGGAAAAACTTTGTAAAATAATTACTTAGTGGCTTTGTACGATGGCAACCTGGTTTTAGGTATAATAGAAAACTTCTAGATAAATATTTTACTCGTGTACTTCTTTCTGTATTTATTTTGGCTTTTCTTTATATTATTTGTGAGTTTGGATGACGTACTAGGTTGATAAGGTAGGTTTCTTCACACTTGAAGGTATTAAGCCCAAGGTAGGTAGATCCTATTGTAAGTAAGGCAAGTTTAATAAAATCTCACAAATTGGTGCAGAGACATCGTTATTTATCTTCGAGATGCTATATAACTCTAGGAAAACATCTCTGCATTCTTTTGTTGCATGATTGATTTGGGTGTGATTAGTCCTTACATGCTTTGTAAACAGTTGGTAAGGACCAGAGCTGTAGTTGATATATATAAGCCTGCTATTTTGATGCCCATTGCTCAGAGTAAAGGTCATGCCAGAGCTAGAGCCAGTGGCAGGGACAAGGAAGAAACCCCAATTAGAGGTAGATCAAGAGCTGCCTCCCCGAAGCCAAAGATTTAGAGGGATGAGGTACAGGTTCCTCTTGAGTATGTGGCAACCCCTCTATTAAATGATACATTTCTCAGAGTCTTAGGGGTGATGGAGAGCATATCATAGGGAGGTATGCAGCAGGGTTCCCAGGATAGATTTGGGGCGGAGACCCCAAAGTAGACAGCTATACTTGTGATAATGATTTGGTAGGCTAACCACAGTAGTTCTGGTTCAGGTGGGTCAGCCACCTATTGTTCAGGCTTCGGTGGGACATCTGCCATTGGTTCACAGATAGGTGGATAGCCACCAATCGATCACAGAGTTTATGAGTTATAGATTTGAGTATTTGGACTGCAGGTGAATTCAAGGATGATATGTTTGATGATCAATAAATAAGGTACGAGAATTTTCTTAAGATGGACCCACCATAGTTATAGGGTTGTAAGAATAAGGAACCATATGAGTTTTGATAACATGTTATGAGTTTCTACAAACTGAGGGGCTGGTTCAGTCTTGTAGAGAGAATTATATTGTATTACAGCTTAGGGGGCCAACCAGGTAGTAATGGCATTGCTACATTGATTCTAGATCCTCTGGATCTCTCTCTGCGACTTGGGAGACTTTTTCTCGAGCCTTTGTTGATAGGTATATATCCTGCAGTATGAGGTCTAGCCTCTACCACTAGTTTGATCCAATAAACGAATATGTTTCCTATTTGTATGAGCTATCTAGACTTGCCTTACCTATCTTTCCAGATGAGATGTAGAAGATAGCCAAGTTCATAAAGGGGTTGATTCATCCTCTCTCATCCTCTCAGGGTAGAAACATTCCTAGACTCCCAGCCTAAGAGATTCAACTTGCAGAGTGTGATAGAGGTGGCTACAGATTTTGAGAAGTTATTGAGGGATCAAATTAGCGGTAGTAGGGGAAAGAGGTCCCATCCTTTCATTCAATTCTTTGGAGGTAGCAGTCTTTTGGTCTTAGTATTCATTTCCATTACCGAGCACCATTTGATGAAGCCATATAACTTCAGGTGCCAACTAGACAGTCCTAAGTTCATTCATTTGGGTACAAAGTTCCTTGGGTCTCATTAGAGGGTTCTAAGCCTATGTGGCCACTCGGGTTCTCTGATTTATTCACAGTAGTTTTCATCCCCCAATTCTTGTTTCAAATGTAGAGATCTGAGATATCTTATGAGGTATTGTACCCATCAAGCACAAATTGAGTCTTAGAAGGCTCTTCAGGCCTCTCATGCTTCGGTTAGAGGCTCTGCACCTCCATTCAGAGGTAGAGAAGATGGGAAATCAGGTAGAGGTGCACAAAAACCAGGGAGAGGTTCGATTTAATCTCCATTTAATGGGTGTACACAATGTTATGCCTTTCTATGAAGACCCTAGGCTGAATCTTTTGACACCATGATCACAGGTATCATCACAGTTTTCCATAAACCTACATCTATATTGTTTGATCCAGGATCTACACATTCCTGCGTATCTACATACTTTGATTCTATTTTGTATGTTATTTGATGTTTTTTCTATACCTTTTCGTGTGTCTACTCCCGTGTGTGAGTCCTTAGTGGTGGATCAGGTATGCTGATCCTGTTGTGTTGTTTTATCAGGGTAAGATTACTTGGGTCCTAATTTTGCTTGATATGGTAGATTTTGATGTTATTTTTGGCATGGATTGGCTTTCCCTGAATCTTACTTTCTTAGATTTCCATGCCAAGACTGTTACTTTCTGCATGCTTGGTATCCTGATAGTATAAT